>CAUYRT010026942.1:0-39411 GCA_963574885.1 Lepilemur ruficaudatus
ATTGGCCAACTAAAGATATATATAGAAAAAATGAGCCGGGCATGGTGGCGCATGCCTGTAGTCCCAGTTATTTGGGAGGCTGAGGCAGAAGGATTGCTTGAGCCCAGGAGTTTGAGGTTGCTGTGAGCTAAGCTGACGCCACGGCACTCACTCTAGCCCAGGCAACAGAGCGAGACTCTGTGTCAAAAAAAAAAAAAAAAAAAAAAAAGCCAGAAAAGGTAGCTATTGCCACAAATGTGTAAACACCAACACAAGGAAATAAAGATTACAAAAACTCAGGAAATTGTGACACCTCGCCCCCAATAAAAACTAAAAAAAGCAATAGACTCTAAAGAAAGGTAGATCTATAAAATGACAGAAAAAGAATTCAGAATAACCCATTTAAAAAAGTTCAGTCATCTTCAAGAATATGTAGATTAAAAAATTAAATGAAATTTGGAAAATACATAAACAACAGAAGTTTGATAAAACAATAGAAAAGACAACACATAAAAAAAGAAATCTCAGAGATGAAGAATACAGTGGCTGAACTGAAAAAAATAGAAAAGAAAGCTTCGATGGCCAGCTCAATGAAGTTGAAAAAAGAATCAGTGAACTCAAAGACAGAACATTGTAAATTACCCAATCAGAGAAGCAAAAAGAATGAAAAAGAATGAAGAAAGTCTATGGGAATTATGTGATACTATCAAGAGACCTAACTTATGCATAACAGGCATATAAGAAGGAGAAAAAAGATAAAAAGAGCCACAAGGAATATAAAAATAATGGAAAAAACTTCCCTAATCTGAGGAAAGAAGCCAACATTGAGGTACAGGAAACATAGAGGTCACCTATTAAATTGAACCCAAAGAAGAGTTCACTAAGGCATAATAATCAAATTATCAAAAATCAAATACAAAGTTCTGGGAGCAGCAAGAGATAAGAAATACATCACATATATCAAACCATGTTGAAAAACTGAAAACAGGAAAAAGAAAAAAAATTACATCATATATAAAGGAGTCCCAATATGACTATTAGTGGACTTCTCAGCAGGAGCCTCTGCAGGCCAGGAGAGAATAGGATGATATATACAAAGTACTAAATTAAAAAAAAAACAAAACCCTGCCAACCAAGAATACTTTATCCATTTCTTTCTGCTGCCATCCTGGTTCCATGTTCCATGCACAAAATGTCCAGTGAAGCCAGAGAAATCATCCCTGATATAGAGCAGGAGTAGCCACAGCCCCAGGTTGAGGCAGGATCTGGAACAGAATCTGACAGTGATGAACTAACTAGTACTAGAGCTTGAGGAACAAGATTTCACACAGGCAACCACACAACAAGCTCAGTTGTCAGCAGCAGCTGAAATTGATGAAGAATCCATCAGTCAAGCAAACCAGTCACAGTGAAAAGAAGACACCAAAGGCTATGTCCAAACTGGATCTTTGGCAGATTATGGGAGTTATAGTCTGGACAGAGTCACTATTCAAAAATTTAAGAATATCCACTTTGTTATCAAGAAAACAGATACTTACATGGTTTTTGCAGAAGCCAAGACTGAGGATTTATTTCAGTAAGCACAGCTAGCAGATCTGACAAATTCAAAGTTCAAGGTGAATTTGTCTCAAACATTCAAGAAAACACACAGACTCTAACTGTACAAGAGAAGAGTGGAGAGAAAGAGGTTGATGAAACAGGTATGAAAGTTAAGGACATAGAGTTGGTCACGTCACAGCAAATGTGTCCAGAACAAAGGCAGTCCAAGCCCTGAAGAACAACAGTAATGATATTGTAAATGCTACTATGGAATTAATAATGTAACCATCTGAAAATGAGAGTTTTTTGGTATTTCAAAAGAGTAACTGCAACTTAGTTTGCAATTTGTACTGTTTTTATTATTAATAAAGTTATGAGTTCTTGTTCGATGAAAAAAATACTTTATCCAGCAAAGCTCTATTTCAGAAATGAGGAAGAAATAAAAACTTTCCCAGACAAACAAAAGCTAAGGGAGTTCATCACCACTATAACTGCCTTACAGGAATTGCTAAAGGAAGTTCTTTAAATTGAAACAAAAGGTTGCTAATTAATGACATAAAATTTATGAAAGCACAAAACCTAATGGTATAAGTAATACAGAGCAATAATCATAATACTCTAGAACTGTAACAGTGGGGTGTAAAGTAATTTTACCTCCAGTATTAGAGTTAAAGAACAAAATTATAAATAAAGTAATTGACTATTAAACTTATTAATCAATTTGTTAACTATATGTAAAATAAATGGTCAAGGAATATATATATTCAAATGGTGCAAATTTAAACATCAAAAGCATAAAATATGTGAGTGTGGAAGTAAAAGTGTAGAATTGTATGCAATAAAATTTAAGATGTTATCAGCTTGAAACAGACAGTTATAATATGTTCTATGTAGCATCATGGTAGCCAAAAAGCAAAAAAATTTAAAAGAGATGCACAAAACACAATTAGAAAAGATTCAAAACATACCACCGTAGAAAATCATCAAGCCATAAGGAAGACAGCAAGAATAAAAAAACAAAGTATTTTCAACACAGAAAACAATTAACAAAATGGTATTTGTAAATTCTTACCTAGCAATAATTACCTTGAATGTACATGGATTAAATTCTACAATCAAAAGACACAGAGTGAATGAATGAATGAAATAAACAAGACCCAATTATATGCTGCCTACAAGAGACTCACTTCGCTTTTAAGGACATACATAGAGTGAAAGTGAGGGGATGGAAAAAAATATTCCACACAAAAGGAAACCAAAAGAGAGCAGGGGTAGCAATACATTAGACAAAACAGACTTTAAGTCAAAAACTATAAAATGACCTGGGCATGGAGGTTCATGCCCAGCACTTTGTGGGGCTGAGGTGGAAGAATTGCTTGAGGCCAGGAAGTTGAGACAAGCTTGAGCAACACAGAAATATCCTGTCTCTATAAAAAATAGAAAAATTAGCTGGGCATAGTAGCACATGCCCAAATTCCCAGCTACTGAGGAGGCTGAGCCTCATCACTTGAGTCTTGGAGTTTGAGGCTGCAGTGAGCTCTGATGACACCACTGTGCTCTAGCTTTGGTGACAGAGTGAGACCCTGTCTCAAAAAGAAAAAAAAAACTGTAAAAAGAGAAAAAGCAGGACATTCTATAATGACAGAGGGGTCAATTTATCAAGTGAATATAATAATTATAAATATATGTGCACCCAATGGTGGAGAACCTAAATATATAAAGCAAATATTAAAGTATCTGAAGGGAGAAATATATTGCATTACAATAATAATAGGAACTTCAGTACATCACTTTCAGTATTGGACAGATCATCCAGACAGAAAATTAATAGGGAAACACTGGACTTGAACGACTCTTTAAACTAAATGGACTTAACAGACATACACAGAACATTCCATCCAAAAACAACAACAGAATACACATTTTTTTCAAGAGCACATGGTACATTCTCTACCATAGAGCATATATTAGGCCATAAGACAAGTCTTAGCAAATTCAAGAAGACTGAAATAATATCAAATATTTTTTTCCAACCACAATGGTATGAAACTAGAAATTAATAACAGGAGGAATTTCAGAAAATTCACAAATACATGAAAATTAAATAACATGCTATTAAATAATCAAGGCCAATGAAGAAATTAAAGCGGAAATTAAAATTATCCTGAGACAAATGAAATGTAAATACAACATATCAAAACTTGTAGGATGCAGTAAAAGCAGTACTAAGAGGAAAATTTTTATAACAATAAATGTCTACATCAAAAAAGAAAGATTGCAAATAAATAACCTAATACTACATTTAAGGAAATAGTAAAAGAACAACAAAAGGAAGCCCAGTGCTAGCAGAAGGAAAGAAATAATAAAGATCTGAGCAAAAATAAATGAAATGGAGACTAGAAAAACAATACAAAAGATTAATTAAATTAAAAGTTGGGTTTTGAAAAAAACAAAATCAACAAACCTTTAGCTAGACTCACAAAGAAAAAAGAGAAAAGACTCAAAATCAGAAGTGAAAGTGGAGATATTAAACTGACACTACAGAAATACAAAGAATCATAAGAGACTATTATGAGCAATCATATGTTAAAAATTGAATAATCTATAAGAAATGGATAAATTCCTAGACACATATACCCTACTAAGACTGAATCATGAAGAAACAAAAAATCTGAACAGATCAGCAATGGAGTGAGGAGATTGAATCAGCAATAAAATGTCTCCCATTGCTATGGTATAGATATGATTGGTTTCTTTCCAACAAAACTCATGTTGAAATCTGATCCCCAATGTGGTGGTGTTGGGAGGTGGGGCCCAGTGGGAGATGTTTGGGTTATGGGGGCAGATCCATCATGAATGGCTTTGTGTGTTCTTGTGGTAGTGAGTGAGTTCTTGCTCTTGTGAGATTGGATTAGTTCTCAGGGGAATGGATTAGTTCCCATGAGAGTGTGTTGTTATAAAGATGGGATGCCCCTCAGGTTTCCCCCCTTTCCCATGTGTCTGTTTCTCCTTTGATCTTCTCCACCATGTTGTGATGCAGCACAAAAGCCCTATCCAGAAGCCTGGGTATGCCCTTGAACTTCTCAGTCTGCATAACCATGAGCTAAATAAATCTCTCTTCTTTACAAATTCCCCAGTCTCAGATATGAATTTATAGCAACATAAAATGGACTAAGACACCCATTAAAGAAAAGCCTGGGACCTGATGTCTTCATGATTGAATTCTACCAAACACTTAAAGAAAAACTAATACTAACAATTCTCCACAATCTTTTCCCAAAAAATTGAAGGAGGGAATACTTCCAAACTTTTTATAAGGCCACCATTACCATGATCCCAAAGCCAGACAAGGACATCACACGGAAAGAAAACTACAGAGCAATATCCTTAATGAACGTAGATGCAAAAATCTTCAACAAGGAATTCCTCTAAAACTGATTTATGTGATTAAGTGTACACCTCGGTAAATTCACTGAAAATCATTTAATTGTACACTTAAAATAGAGTAAAGGCATGATATGTAAAGTATACTTCAATAAAGAAAAAGAAATCTTCCACAAAATACTAGCAAACTCAACAATGCATCAGAAGGATCATTCACCATGAAAAAGTAGGATTTATCCCTGGGGTGTAAGGATGGTTCAACATTCACAAATCAATAAATATGAGACATCACATTAACATAAACAAGGGAAAAAAACCATATGATCATCTCATTATATGCAACAAAAAGCATTTGACAAAATTCAACATCTCTCATGATAAAAAAACACTCAACAAATTAGGTATAAAAGAAATGTACTTCAACACAATAAAAGCCCACAGCTAACATACTCAATAGTGAAAAATTGGAAATCTTTCCTCAAGATCCTGAACCAAGCAGGGATGCTCACTCACGTTACTCCTATTTAACATAGTATTGAAAGTCCTTGACAGAGCAATAAGGCAAGAGAAAGAAATAAAGGCATTAAAATAGGAAAGGAAGAAGTGAAACAGTCACTGTTTGCTGATGACATAATTTTGTACATAGAAAACCCTACAGGCTATACCAAAACCCTATTTGAACTGAAAAACAAATTCAGTAAAGTTGTAGGATACAAAATCAACACACACATATCAGTAGCATTTCTCTACACTAACAACAAACTTTCTGAAAAAGAAATCAACAGAATATTCCCATTTACAGTAGCTACAAAAACAGAGAAACACTCAGAAATATTAATAAATTTAACCAAGAAGGTGAAAGACCTGTACACCAAAACTATAAAACATTAATGAAAGAAATTGAACACACAAATAAATGTAAAGATAATTTGTGTTTATAGATTGGAAGAATTAATATTGTTAAAATATCCATACCATCCAAGGTGATCTACAGATTTAATGCAATTAATATCAAAATCTCAATGCCATTTTTCATAGTTATAGAAAGAACAATTCTAAAATTGATATGGAACCACAAAAAAAGCTCCAAATAGCCGAGGTAATCATAGCAAAAGGAACAAAACTGGAGGCATCACACTGACTGATTTCAAACTTTACTACAAAGAAGTGATGATAATTAAAAAAGCATGGTACTGGCATAAAAATAGACACACTAACCAATGGAACAGAATAGAAAGCATAGAAATGAACCCATGCATCTATGGGCAATTGATTTTCAACAAAGGTACCAGTAATATACAATGCAAAAGGACAGTCTCTTCAATAAATAATGTTGGGAAAACTGTATGTATATCCATGTGCAAAAGAATGAAATTGGATCCATATCTCATACCATACACAAAAATCAACTCAAAATGGATTAAAGATTTAAGCATAGAACCTGAAATTGTAAAATTAGTAGAAGAAAATAGGGGAAAAATTACATGATATTGCTCTGGGCAATGATTTTTTTACATTTGACCCCGAAAGTGGAGGCAACAACAGCAAAAATAGATAAATAGGATTACATCAAAATAACAAGCTTCAAGAATTAACAGAGTAAAGAGATAAAGAGATAAACTTAAACAGAGTAAGATATGGATGAAAAGAAAATATTTGCAAGTCTAACATCTGATGAGGGATTAATATCCAAAATATATGAGGAACTCAAACAACCCTATAGAAAGAAAACAAGTAATTTGATTTAAAAATGGGCAAAGGACCTTAACAGGCATTTCTCAAAAGAAGACATGAATGGTTAACAGATACATGAAAAAATGTTCAACATCACTAATCATTAAGGAAATGCAAATTACTTTTTAGATTTCAGAATATTATGGGGGTACAATGTTTAGGTTACATATGTTGCCTTTGCTCCACCCGAGTCAGAGCTACAAGCATGCCCATTCCCCAGTGTGCCCCCTACCCATTAGGTGTGAATATACTCATCCTCTCCTACCCCTCCCACCTGCCTGACATCCAATGAATGTTACTGCTGTATGTGCATGAGTATTGATCAGTAAGTACCAATTTGATGGTGAGTACTTGGGGTGCTTGTTTTTCCATTCTTGTGATACTTCACTTGGTAGAATGAGCTCTAGAGTGTTGATCAATTAGTATCAATTTGATGGTGAGTATATGTGGTACCTGTTTTTCCATTCTTGTGATACTTCACTCGGCAGAATGAGCTCTAGAGTGTTGATCAATTAGTATCAATTTGATGGTGAGTACATGTGGTACCTGTTTTTCCATTCTTGTAATACTTCACTTACGAGAATGGGCTCTAGTTCCATCCAGGATAATACAAGAGGTGCTATATCACTATCGGTTTTTTGTAACTGAGTAGTACTCCATGGTATACATATACCATCTTTTATTAATCCACTCATGTATTGATGGGCACTTGGGTTGTTTCCACATATTTGCAATTGTGAATTGTGCTGCTATAAATATTCAAATGCAGATGTCTCTTTTTATAGAATGTCTTTTTTTCCCATTTGTGTAGATGCCCAGTAATGGGATTGCTGGATCAAACATAGTTATACTTTTAGCTTTTTGAGGTACCTCTATGTTAACTAGAGAGGTTGCACTAGTTTGCAGTCCCATCACCAGTGTATGAGCATTCCTATTTCTCTGCATCCACGCCAACATTTGTTCTTTTGGGACCTTTTGATAAAGGTCATTCTCACTGGAGTTAAGTGATAACTCATTGTGGTTTTGATTTGCATTTCCCTGATGATTAGAGATGTTGAGTATTTTTTCATATGTTTCTTGGCCATTAGTCTGTTTTCTTTTGAAAAGTTTCTGTTCATTTCCTTTGCCCAATTTTTAATAGGGTCATTTGACTTTTTCTTGTTGATTTTCCTGGGTTCTATATACATTCTAGTTATCAGCCCTTCATTGGATGTGTAGCATGTGAATATTTTCTCCCATTCTGTAGGTTGTCTGTTTGTTCTCATGATAGTTTCCTTGGCTGTGCAGAAGCTTTTTAATTTTATCAGGTCCCATTTATTTATTTTTGTTGTTGCTGTGATTGCCTTTGGGCTCTTCTTCATAAATTCTTTGCTTAGGCCAATGTCTATAAGAGTTTTTCTAACATTTTCTTTTAGAATTCTTAAGGGAAGGAAATGCAAATTAAAACCACAATGAGATACAACCTGTTAGAATGGCTATCAAAAAAAAAGGAAAGATAACAAATGTTGGGAGGATGTGGAGAAATGGGAACCCTTGTATGCTTTTGGGGGGAATGTAAATTAGTACAGCCATCATGGAAAACTGCATGGCGGTTTCTCAAAAAACTAAAAATGGAACTACCATATGCTACAGCAATCCCCCTTTGCGTATTTACCCAAAAGACTTGAAATCAGTTTTTCAGAGAGATGTCTGCACTCTGATGCTTATTGCAGCACTATTGACAATATTCAAGTCATGGAATCAACCTGAGTGTCCATCAGCAGATGAATGGATAAAGAAAATGTGGTATATGTACACAACGGAATACTCTCCTGCTTTAAAAAAGGAAGAAATTCTGTCATTTTTGACAATATGTATGGGATTGGAGAACATTAAGCTAAGTGAAATAGGCCAAACATAGAAAGGGGAAATAACACGTGTTCTCACTTATATTTGGAATCTAAAACCATTGAACACATAGAAGCAGAGAGTAATGGTGGTTTCCAGAGACTGGAGGGTGAGGAGAATCAGGAGATGATAATGAAAGGATATAAAGCCTCAGTTAGATAGTAGCAACAAATTTGATTATTTTTGAGATTTATTGTGAAGAATAGTAAATACAGCCAATAATTGAGTTTTGCATATTTCAATATCACTTAAGACAGTAAATCACAAATGTTCTGATCATAAAAAATGTCAAACACCTGAGGTGACGGATAGGTTAATTAGCTTGACTTAATCATTCCACATTATACTAAAAATCATAACATCACTTTATATCCCATAAATATATACAACTATAATTTGGCAATACATAATTTAAAAAAGCATTTTGTCTGCAGTCACCAGATTTAATCAGGCCAAGATATGCTAGGTGCAAATCCCAATATGATACATTGGGATGCATAAAACATGATCTCTCACATGGACATACTCACAGCATATGGAGGGCTACAGGTTTATGCTCTAAAAGCAGAGAAAGTTTATTTAACATGATTTCCATTAAAATATACAGAGCATTTATAATTGTGCTTTCACAGTTTTTTCACCAAAAATTGTGCTTCACTATCAAGAATATTCCTAGCAGCAGAGAGAATGTACGTTTTGACTAGATGGTGATAGAAACAAATCTTTTGTTTATAATTTTATACACACACACACACACACACACACACATATATATGGATATGAAGAACCTTCTACAGAGTAGCTTCTGGCTTCACAAACTTCAAACCTTGTTTCTTTAACATTGCTTCTGACACTGGGCACTATAGGATGTATTTGCATCACTTTACAAAGTTTCTGGTGCTCCTGCCACAAAGCCACTGTGTTGGCATAGTGAGTGAGACAGGTAGTACAACTATAGACCAAGGGACTTCCAGTCATACAAATAGAACCCCTTTTAAGTCAAACTGTATATATTCCCAATTCCACTATCCAGGGAGGCATCCTAAAACTTAAGCTTCATTAGTTTTCCAGTTAATTCATCTTTTCATCTGGGCTCTTAAACTTGCCTAGCACATACTCTGGAGGTTCCTAACAGGGAAGATTGGCTACTCCTATATACTGATTGAAGAATAGGCATTTTCCTAATCCTCTTTGAAGAAGACAAAGGTATAAAGAAGCATTCAGGATCCAAAGAAATAGTATTATATTATCTTTTGCCTCAGATGAGATATTAAAATTTCTTGAGAGCAAAAGAAAAGCAGGAGATAAGCTGTAACCTGCTGCCTAGATCAAGGGATAAAAATAATTCCATAAAAGAGTAACTTAATCCCAAGAGAAAAAAATGCCATTTAAATAATATGATTGAGGGGTTCCTGTGTGCCAGGCAGAACCACCCCAGATGTTCGCAGCCCAGGGGCTATATGCCAACCTCAAACCTATGGCTGGTAAGTAATCTCAGGTCATCTGGGATAAGAATAATGTTGCAGCCATGAATTGTCCGCCCAGTACATCAACTCATTTGCGATAAAATTGGTCCCTTAGAGCAGGGGTTGGCAAACTTTCTTTGGAAAGGGCTAAATAGTAAATATTTCAAATATTTATGGAGGCTGAAGTTCGAATTGCATGTAATTTTCATCTGTCACAAAATATTCTCATTTCGATTTTTTAAACTATTTAAAAATATAAAAACGATTTTTACTTTGAAGCTTGCAAAAACAGGTGACAGGCCAGAATTGGTCCTGGGCTGCTGTTTGCTGACCTCTGCTCTAAACTATGCTGAGAAAAGATTTGGGATTTAAGCTGATGGCAGGTTTAGATGGATGCTACTTTTCTGTTCTACATTTCTACGTAGAAGATATTTCTCGAATTACGAGTAACACTGTGTATCAGCTGTTTGGTAGGCATCATGCTGAAGATCTAAAAGGCATTATATGCATCTCCTCCTTCAAAGTGCTCAAATGCAACATTATCACCTTCCCTACCCATGACTTTGATTGGCTGTTGGTGGTTTGGCTTGGCTTGGCTATTGGTTTAGATCAAGAGCATACCTTACAGAGATACAGTACCAGTGCAGCGTCATGGGCACAACTCAGTTTGGGCCAATATCACTGGCAGCCCAGTGAGAAGCACCTTGACTGCCAAGGTATATTGGCCATTCTCATCGTCTGCATCTTGTGTCCCCTTTCTGTCATTAGCTTTGGTACAGAAAGGATTGATCCCAGTTACTCACATTTTTAAGAAACACAAATTTAGTAATAATTAAAAACATCATTTACATAATGAAAAACATGTTATATAATTAAAAACATCATTTTCATTAACTTTTAACTTCAGCATACAAATCTTATTCCATTTGTAAATATGTATCTAAAATAAGAATTTTACCTTCCCTTGCTCTTTGATTAATGTTTGAATAATTTAAGTTGTACAGGATAAACATCCTTAAATAATCAAACTTTAGTTTATCAAATCCCCTTAACCATTTTACATTTCACCTAACAATTTATTCAATGAATTTTATTTCAAATGCTTAAGCAGGCAAGCTTATCACCCAAACAACAAAACCTTTCTATGTGTTTAAACAACATAATTTTCTTTTTTTTGAGACAGGCTCTCACTCTGTAGCCCTGGGTAGAGTGCCAGGCATCAGCCTAGCTCACAGCAACCTCAAACTCCTGAGCTCAAGTGATCCTCCTGCCTCAGCCTCCCGAGTAGCTGGGACTACAGGTGCGCACCACCAGTCCTGGTTATTTTTTTTCTATTTTTAGTAGAGGTGGGGTCTCGCTTTTGCTCAGGCTGGTCTCAAACTCCTGAGTTCAAGTGATTCTCCTGCCTCAGCCTCCCAGAGTGCTAGGATTACAGGCGTGAGCCACCACACCCTGCCAGAACACCATAAATTAAACTTATAAATGTAGAAGCTCTCTAGTTCTTCTAAACATTCCATTATTGCTAACAAGCACAAATTCCCTTCCAACTTTCAACTTAAAATTACAAGTCTATAATCATACATTTTAAATTGGAATCCCCCAACTAATCCATCAGATTCTGTATCATGTCACATTCTCTTAAACATTGCAGGCACAATAAATACCAAACACATACGTTGTTTCAATGATTATAAAAGTAATATGGGTCAAATTACTTTCTTTAATTCTTAATTTTAAACATCCTGGAATAGAAAGACTTCACCTTTTAAGTAAGGCATCAGCAAACTGACCTATCACCTTGGGACTGCTGGCTGTTTTTATATGGTCCCAAGCTAAGAATGGTTTTTGCATTTTTAAACAATTGGGAAAGAAAAGTAAAAGAAGAAGAATATTTCAGCATCCATAAATAAAGTTTTATAGGAACCATCTATGCTCATTCATTTAAATATCGTGTATGGCTGCTTTTGGGCTGCAATGTCAGAATTGCGTGGTTAGGACAGAGACCATATGGCCCTCAAACCTAAAATATTTATTCTCTGGCCCTTTGCAGAATGTGTGCTGACCCCCTTTTTTATTTAGAAGAAAATACAAGTCATGCTGTGCTTGAATTTCAAAACCTAAATAAAGGATCATTGCATCAGAAAGTTTTGCCTGCAAGGTATTTGGGACTAAGGGCAAAGAGCCTCTTTTAAAAGATTATTTATTATCCTCTCTCCTCCATTTACCCAGAAAACAACAAACAACAAATATTGAGGACAGGAAAGCAGGGAAGAAAAACGTCTTTTGGTATAAGGACAGAGACCCCCTCCTTCCAATACACCCACCTACCTCCAAGATCAGGGATGTACCCTTCTGAGTAGCAGCTTAGGGCTTATTGACAGCTGCTCAGCTGTGGGGCGCTTCTCAGCATGCTTAGGAGCAAGTGGAGGAAAAAGGGTGGTGTCCCTAATCCTCCCAGCCAACACAAGTTGAGATAAAATCATTCAGATCAGAACAAAGTTCTGACTCTTTGGTGGCCATTAGCTTTGCCTTTCTGTACCCTCATGAAAAGAATTGTCGAAATGCTTCCAGACTATTATTTAGGATCCAATTTTCTTATTCCAGAAGTTTTAATGGCTTAAAACTAAAGTAAGGAAAGGCACTTGAAATAGAGAGGGAGAGAAGTAAACATAAGACAGGAGAAGGAAATTTGTAGGGTGTGGAAAAATTTGCCTTAGGGTGAAAATAAATGTCATCTGTAATCACTACACTAAAATCACATCAGGAATTCTACAGCCCCTCCATGGCTTCCTTAAACAATACTTGAAAAATGGCTGTTTAAAAAAAGAGAAATAGTCAACGACTAAGCAACTCAAAATGCCTTGAAACAGAAAATTATTCTCAAATAAATCTCAAAGCAGTTTGCTGAGTCAGGATGTCACGTATTTCTTACACTTTGAGTTTTCACTTTGGCTCAGTCCCAAAGTGTGATTTGTTTATCGAGGTCATGAGTGACAGAGACTAGAAGCCAGGGTTGCGCTAGACTTCGATGTTGGGATGCCACAGTTGTTGGGACTTGCACAGAGAACCTTCAGTGTGGTAGCTAGGGATGTGGTCATTTTATGTTTCAAATACTTTTTAGTCCATTTCAAAAATCTCTGTAAGTCAATATATTTTTAAAAAAGGACTTGGTCAAAACTAACTCAGCAAATACTTCTAGGCAGCATAGCACCCTCTCTTCAAAAGGACTTTGTGTGAATGAGGTAATACACTTGCTAGCGAACAATATACCTCCTGGAAAGAGAGCTTCAGAGGCTTGTAGGGTATGTCATGGAGGAGAGGGGAATATAGGCAGACATCTAATATCAAAGCAAAGGATGTGGGTTACAGTTTACAGAAAATCAGGTCTATGGACCTCTCAGCTGCCTTGGAGGGACAGAGTCTTTACTGGAGGATAGGTAAGATCATTTCTCAACCTTTTTTGACTCTCAAATCTACCGAACTTTGAGGCTGATGTGGGAGGATTACTTGAGGCCAGGAGTTCAAGACCAGCTTGAGTAACATAGTGGTGAGACTCTGTTTCAAACAAAAAAAAAGGAGGAAAAGAAGAAAAGTCTACCTAACTTTGTGGACTCTTTCATGAGTCTGAGGAGCCATTTCATCATGTTTATATGGGATGTAATAAGGAGATGCTGAAATGGAGTTGTCAAGTTTTATAAACATTTTTACTATAAAAAAGTCACATCAAAACAAGTGTATAAAGTACTATTACAAAGTGAAGATTCACGTAACCACACCTAGGTCAAGAAATCTCACTAGAAAACTTCCCTTTGCTTTTCTTCCCAGGTAGACCTTTCTTTGTTTTTCTTAAAGATCATTCTCCTGATTTTTATAGCAGTTGCTTTGTTTTTCCATGTAGTTTTGATTGCCTAATAAGTGCTTTCTAATTGTATCACGTATTCTTTGATGCTTTTTCTAAACAATTTTGAAGGATTGACTTTTTTTTGCTCTGTTTTTTCTCTCCATTGGATTGAAAGTTCTACATTTTCCTGAAGGACACCCTTTAACATTTCCTGTAGTGAGTATCTGTTGCTCATGAACTCTCCCAGTTTTGTCTGAACATCTATTTCACCCCATTCTTGAAAGATAATTTTACTGAGTCTATGTTTAAAGATTGACATTTAATGTTGTAGTTATTAATATTGTTATTGTTATTTTGCAATCAAAACTATCATTCCACTGGCTTCCATCGCTTCTGCTGAGAAATTAGCTGTTAATCTGTTTGCTCCATTGAATGAAAATAGATTCTATTCCCCATTCCATTCCCATTGCCTCCTTCTTGCTTCAAACATTTTCTTTTTGGCTTTGGCTTTCTGCAGTTTCACTGTATTTGGGTAGTAATTTCTTATTTTCTTTAATCTTCCTTTTGAATTTTAAGTTGCAGACATGATACCCAATTATCCACTAATATTTTAGATTGTATTTCCCCAACTCAAGGATATGCTCTTACATAACCATAGTACAATTATAAAAATCAGAATAAAAGTGATTTTTTAATAGTATTCTCTAATCCATATACCTTATTCAGATTTTGCAAATTATGCCACTGATGTCTTTTATCTGATCCAGGATCCAATTCAGAATCACAGTTTCATTCATCTGACACCTCTCCTTGGTCTCTTTTAACTTGGAATAGTGCCTTAGTCTGTGCCTATCATGACCTTGATACTGTGGAAGAATATAGGCCAAATATTTTGAAGAATTTGTGTTGGTCTGATATTTCCCTCAGGATTAGATGCTGATTAAGCATTTTTTTGGCAGAAATATTACAAAAGTGATCTGTCCTTCTCAGTGCATCATTTCAGGGGTACATGACATTGAGTTATTCCATTTTGGTGATGTTAACCTTGATCATTTGGTTAATGTGATCTCTGATTTCTCTAGTGAAAATCTACTATTTTTGCCTTTGTAATTAATAAATACCTTGTGGGAGCATAATTTATGACTATGCATTACTTCTTCAACAATTGCTTCTTCCCTTTTTTCCTTCTCTTGTGAACTCCAATTATGTTAAATCTGTTCATTGTATCCTCTGTATTTCTTATGTTGCATTTTATATTTTTATCTTTGGTTTATTTTTTTTTCTTTTGTCTATCATTTTACCATTTGTCTCTTTGGCTGTGCCTAATCTGCAATATCACTTTATATAAATTTTGGTTTCTTGTTGCCATTCTTAAAGCTTGGATTTTTATCTTTAGGAAATTAGTAAGCTTAAATACTATATTATGTCTGGTAACTCCACTATCTGGAGCCATGTAGATCTGTTTTTGTTCCTTTGATCTGGTTCCAATTCATGCTCTTTTATTGCCTTATCTATTTGGTTCCCTTTGGTTATGTGTGGGCATCATATATTAAAGTTATTTGCAGAAATAATTTGAGACCTACAATGTAGCATCTCTCAGAGAAGCTTTTGTTTGCTTTCTTGGACCACTAACTATCTGGGATCACTGGAACCCAATTTCAGGAAGTGAGATTTTTCTGGACTATTGAGATATCTCAAAATAGGGCTACTTATTTTTGGTTCACCCTTACTCCTAGAGTGTGGTCTTTTAGCATCCCAATCCAAAGCATAGGCTGCTTACTGGAGTCTGTACCCTTGGCAAGTCTTGTGAGGCTAACAAAATGACCATTTAACATTTTAGCTGTCATTTTTAGGTCAGTAAATGCTTCCAGAGAAAATGTAGCTACAAACTTTGGGTTTACATCTCTGGATTTTCATCTTCTCCTGGACTTTCATCCAGTAATTTCTTACCACCTTGTTTTATTTTTCGGTGTTTTTAAGAAAATGTTTATTTTTAATGCAGATTTAGTTGTCTTAAATGGGAGTATTGGTTCAAATCACCTAGTCTGAATTACTCAAGTAGTATTTTCTAGATTAAATATTTTATTCTAGATCAGAATATGAAAGATTACATATTATAAAATAAATTTAAAATTAAATCTTTGGTTACATGGAAAAATAAAATTTTGACTTTTTCTATTTAACGAGTAATAAATGCTGCTTAATATAAGGGCAATATACTTTGTTGACACACATTTTAAAATAACATATTGTGTAGAGCTTGATTTGGGGACCAAATGCATATTAAAATGTAGATGGAAATTTGTCTTCCTGTTACAGCATCAAAAATAGACAAAATCTTCTTTCATGTCTTGATGCTTGGGATTCTTGAATTTTGCACTTAAACAAGCAACTAGTTTACTTTTTTAAAAAATATTTTTTGTTTCTAAATAAATACATTTTTCTCTAGATGATAAGCTGAGAGAGATTTCAAACTAGTATGTATAAGCCCTTTCCTACATTTAATGTATCATGTATATGGTAAACTATATTACCAATAAAGAAACAGAAAAAATATAAAACTTTATCACAATAATTCCTTTAAATGCCTTTTTTTGAAGTACCAGATCCATCTTAAAGTATTATATATTATTTAAAAATCAGGTTGTGAAATTTACGAATCTGGTGAAAATTTCTTAATACATACACATACATATACATATATACGTAAAAATACTAAGAGTAGTTGGTAAATGCCACAAAGGTCAAATAGGCATACAAAGAGCTAGTGGTACTTGGCTAAAAGTAACTGCATTATTGCATTAATAGTATTTCTATATATTTGATGTTTCTGTAAACTTGATGTTTTAACTTCTGCATTGTATGCACGTGCTGGACATACCTTATTCTGGACAGCCAGATTAACAAGACTGAGTCATCTTGCCTTGACTTCCTGACTCCCTAGTCACTCACCCCTTATCTCTGAGGTTGTTTTTCAAATACAAACCAGCTAACCCGGAGTCTATATCTGACTACCTCCCTCAGTGGGTTCTCACATTTTAGATCACATTATACCTGCCCTAACTACCCTGAGGCCAGGTACCAGAAGCCCAGGGACAGCCCCTATGCTCCTCCACTAATGATAAAGTTATTCAAACTTCAATCTTAAGGTGGCTTACCCTGCCTCCCCTGTTGCTTCCTGCAGAAACTATAATAAAAGTGCTTGCCTCTCCCATACCTGCTGCCCCACCATTTCTTCCTTTGCCTTAGGACCAACCCTGGTGATTCCCCATGTGACCTCCCTGCCACCATGGCCAGATGTGTACTCCCTCTCTTGAGATCTGTGAGTATAGTAAACTATCTTTTCAGTGGCAGCTGTCACCTGATCTGTTGGTCTCACCATACCTGAAATAAAATCTATTAAAACAAATATGAGCCAATGCTTATTTGGCAAGGTCTTAAAGCTCTTAAACTGTTCCATTTTAAGTGGAGAATGTTTAAATGTTTACTTTATTATTTTATTTGAAAGCGTCTAGCAATAGATACCATCACTATGTAGAACAAATTGCAATCCAGAGAACACTGTAATGATGCTTTGGAGGTTCTCATAGTTGAGAAATGCTAGATTAGAGGGAAGCACCTCTGCACAATTCTGCTGGAGGAAATTTACAATTTATAGTCATTTTTAAATAAAATACTATGTCAAGAATAAAATATTTTTTAATCTTAGGTTTAACTAATTGGCCGACTTCAGAAAGATGGTAGAAACTATATATTCCTTCAGAAACCACATTTTGGTAACAACAGTTATCCATTCCTGGCTAACTGACATGAATGAGTAATGGCATGAAGCAGACTTTTAAGGATGCTTTTCTCAAGAGCAACAAAGAACCGTTTTCCTGGAGGACGTTATGTTAAGTGACGTAAGCTGGGCACAGAAAGAAAAATACTACATGATCCTGATTATATGTGTAATCTAAAAACATTGAATTCATAAAGCAGAGGGTAGAATGGTGGTTACCAGGGCTGGGGCTGGGGGATTGGGGAGATGTTGGTCAAAGGCTATAAAATTTCAGTTAGGAGAAATAAGTTCAAGAGATTTACTGTACAAAATGGTGACTATAGTTAATGACAATGTATTGTGTTCTTGAAAATTGCTAAGAGAGTAGACGTTTAGTGTTCTCAAGCAAAAAATAACCATGTGAAGTAAATATAGGTTAATTAGGTTGATAGAACTATTTCACAATGTATATATATTTCAAAACATCATGTATATGATAAATATATATAATTTTTATTCATCAATCAAAAATGATTAATTGTAGAAAGAACAATTTTCTCTTAGGAGCCAATTCAAATGGTGTCAAATAGTGTCTGGTGTTATAACGGCATAAGTAAGAGGCAGTTTTTATGCCATCTGACTGTCTACTGACACTAATTTTTAGATGTGTTTTAATCATTCCAGTTTAATGTAACCAAAAAAAAAAGTTTTCTCAAAGAATCTCATTTTGTAAGAACAAAAATTCTCAAGAGAAAGCTATGAATAACTACTAACCTTTTTCATAAATGCAGAAGCTGAGATTATAGTATTAATCAAATTTTTTATATAACTAAATAAGGTCTAATACTTTAAAACTTCATCATAACATTGCTCTCTATGGAGAACAGCAAGGCTCTGGGGCATATGTGTACAGGCCTGTATATAATAAAATCTTGAGCATTTCCTATAATTGCTGAAAATGGAGAGGACTATTACAAGACATCTGTGACATAATTTATAGTTGAGTACAAGTCCTCATTTGGAATATCAGATGTCTCAATGACACCTTTACAAATGCTATGTAAATAACGTGTAGTAGACTGGCTGTGCTGGCACATGCAACATATGTTTAAACATCTCATAAAAACTAATTTCTCACTCGACAGAACTCTCTAGCTCAACTTGTAATATCACAAACAGCAATCCACACATATTTTTGAAATGCTTATACTCTGCTATGGATATACACTTTTAAATACAATATATAAAATAATGTTTTCTGCTTATCACTAGATATGTCATTTCCAGACTTTCCTGATAGTGATCAAATCGCAGTCCAAGAAGCTCTAAGATATTGTTGAGTCTGTGATAGCACTGGAAACATTTGGTATCAAGTGTTTCTTGAAACAACTTGTCAGCTGGCTGAAGTTTAGAAATCTGCCACACAGAGTTGTTTTGATAAAGCTATGGTCACAGTTAATGGGAAATGACCCAGACTTTTAAGTACTTTTATATACAGGTTAAATATTAAAATTTTTAAAAAAGATTTATGCAAGTTATTTTAAATTTGTGGATGTGTGAAAACATAAGGAATCATTTGATGCATCAAATACCTTCTTCAATAATTATTATAGAAAACTCATTATTTGTTCTATATTCTCTGCTAAATAGCTTGATTGTACAATATGTTGGCAGCGGTATAGAGAAACAGGAATCCTGAAACATTTCTGGTGTGAGTGTGAAATGACCAAACCTCTGTTGAGAACGATTTGAAAAATATCTACAAATCAAAGTGCATACCCTCTTCAGTCCAGAAATTCAATTTCTGAGACTTTATCCTACTTGTTTTTGTACTTATGTGGAATGACTGTCCATCAGGTTCTTTATTGTAATACTGTTTGTAATAGCACAGACTAGAAGCAATGTTAACATCATCTGTAAAAGACCAGTTAAAGAAATTCTGTTCTATCTATGCCATGGAAAACCACGCAGCTGTAAAAAAGAATGAGGTAACTTTTTAAGTTTTGTTATGGATTGGCATAGACATCTTAAATGAGGAAGGCAAGCAGTAAAACTGTATGTATAGTTTGCTATTATTTATCAAAAAAGAAGGGAGAGAAATATATATCTCTATAGGTAGATATACATAAATACATAAGGATATAAGATATAATTTGTATATTTACATATTATATATGTGTGATATAGATTCATATGTATTTATGCAGATATATGAGATAATTTATATGTTTACATATTATATATGTTATATAGATCCCTATATATTTATGTAGAGATATATATTTATGTCTGTTTGTCTTCTTTGATTTGTATGGACTATCTCTTTTAGAAGCTAGTAGCACTGGTTACCTCTGTGGAAGGACTTGGGTGACCAGAAGAGAGAAATGGAAGGGAGCTGTTTTATTTTTCATTGTCTATCCCTTGAACATGTTGAATTTTGAACATTATCAATGCATTGTTACCTATGAAAAATAAATAAATCCAACTTTTTCTAAGTCCATTTGAGCCCTACATCTGTCAAGACAAACAGGAATTACTCACGGGCAGAGCAACTCTGATGCGCTGAGAACTAAACACCCTAAATGTTTACCTCCCTTGAAATAGACACAAAAGCTGATGTCTACGGAAAGGCTCCCTTCCTGTCCCTCCTCTCATCAAGTCCCGCGTGAAGGCATGATTTATGACAGTTCTCTGCCAGATCTTAGAGAAACAGAAATAAAACCAAAATTGGAACACAACTGCCAAACTTGGAGAGTTGGAATGAGGTCAGGTTAGTGCCTCCACCGGATGTCAGGAAATTATAGCTCCATTTCTGCTCCAATAGTAACTGTGACTCATGTTCCCCAGCAGAAACTGAGACAAAGCCCATCATAAATATCACTTGTCATTTCTTAACCTGCTTGGGAGCTGTGAGAATTAAATGAGCTAACATTCTATAAAGAATTTGGAACCCCTTGATAGAAAATTGTTATATAAGTAGAGTTTTATAATCTTGTGCTTTCTATATCTGTCTAAAAAGAAAATAACCACCAAAAGCCGATGGTCTTCTCATTACAAGCAAGAAATTGTGACACAAAATTAATCATTGAGTGACCATACTGGAAAGATACATGTTCCTATTTTTGAGGTTTCACCTGGGTTTTGTCCATTACCTGTATATCCTTAAACAAAATGCTTTCTGTTCCAAATATCATTCTGTTTCTATGAATAATCCTCCCATATAGTACAAGAATTACATTTTTGAAATATTTCCAAATTAAGTACAGAGGATCACTTTTAGCTTTCAATGACATACATGTACTTTTTACCTCCCAAGTAGAGATGGATGCAGGATTTGTCCTGAACTATTTTAATTTTAACCATCTTTTAAATTAATTCTTCAAGGTAAAGCATCTACAAATTTATTAAACTTCTTATTAAATTACAAACACATTTATTCTTTAAAGAGTTCTATACTTTATTATACTTCTTTCAGGATTGTGATTTTCCAAGGGGAATGAAGAATGTCACTAAAAGGAAGAAATGATCTATAAATTTAAAATGGATACTCAATGAAACTGATAGTCCCTAAAGCATGCCCATGGGTTTTTGTTTTAAAAAATTCAAGATAAATAGTTGCGGATTCTTTGAAGAGTATGAGGAACACTCAGATCTGTAGTCAGTATCTACTATGTTTTCCTTTATGAGAACCTGGGGCTGTGGTAGTACATGTTGGAGAGAGAATCTGAAAAAGTTACCCAGACAAAACAGATTTTCCCTTCTACTCTCCTTGTGAGTGCTAAGTTATCTCTGAAGCTTCTCTCTTCGCTAACTCCAGACCAAACTGAAACGGTAATTCCATAATTGTTTGGTTGTGCGTTGCTTTTTGCCTCAAAACTCTCTCATAGGCACGTCTCTTTTTCTCTCTTTTTCTTTCTCTTTCTACACCATCCTGCTCACTTGACTCAAGTCAAGCCTAAGGGTGTCATTAACAGTTTTTGTCCTTCAAGTTAAAAAACTTACATCTTTTAAAAAAATACCTCCTTTGTACATGAAACACAAAAGGCAGAATTTCTACGCGGAAGGGGTGTGTAAACAGCAGTTTTGTTAGAAAGGGTGAAATGAAGTTAAGAAAATGTCAATCATCAATTTCAAAATACGTTGGCTGGAGATGGAGGTTGTGTGGGGTTAAGGTAAATAGAGCTATAACTTATTAATGTTAGGTTAACCTCATCAAATTGATTTGTTCTTCAAAACTCTGGAGCGAATGAGAACACGTGTTTCAGTGAGGAAACCAGAATCTGAGAACAGATTGTGCAAGAAAATAACAAAGTTCTTCGAGGGCTCAAAAAAACAGAGAAAGAACACATCAGGTTGTGACAATGGGCAAAAGCTTTCTGATGAGCTAGCGTCTGAGACTGGCCCTTTTGCCAGGTAGATAAGGAAAGGTGTTTCCTCCCAAAGGTGTGGGAGTAACAGCTGACCCTCACCTCCTTCAAACCTTTGCTCGAATGACATATTTTCAATGACATCTTCCCTGACCACGCCATTTAAAATTATACTCCACGCCCCTCAACCTTCTTCCCTGTTTTATTTTTCCACTACAACTATGACTGCCTAATATGCTATGATTTTCTATTTATTTGGGTTTTTTTTGGTCAATCTCCCTTCACTAGAATAAAAATTTCATGAGATCAGGGATTGTCAGTTGTGTTTACTGCTGTAGCTCTCAGAGTCTAGAACAGTGCCTGGCACAAAGCAGTTGCTAACAAACATTTCTGGAATATATTTCTATGTATATATAAACAACACACAAAGACTGGGAAATATAGGACATATTTGGAAAGCAGAGAATAACCCAGTTTAGCAAGATTGTTGCATATGTGTAAGGGATACATCTGGCAAAATCTGTAGAGGTTCTGTCACATTCTCTTTTTTTTTTTTGCCCTGGGTGATCCCATGAATATCTCCGAGCTCCCTGTCTCAAGGTTCACTTTCAATTCATGTCTGTATCCTCACAAGAAAACGTATGATTCACACAATGCCCAGCAGAGGGTATTCAATTAAGATCCATTGAGGCAATGAGTATGTTTGTAAGATCTCAGTCTATACTAGCTTTTCCAAATTTAAACTACAGTCATCCCTCAGTATCTGCAGGGGATTGGTTCCAGGACCCCCTTGGATGCCCAAATCCTCAGTGGCTCAAGTCTCTTATATAAAATGGTGCAGTATTTGCATATAATCTACACACACTGTCAAATACACTTTAAATCATGTCTAGATTATTCATATCTAATATAATTTAAATGCTATATAAATACTTGATATACTATATTGGTTTTTTATTTATAATTTTTAATTGTTGTATCGGTATTTCTAAATTTTTATTTTTTTCAAGTTTGGATTTCTGACAGTTGTATAAGGCTTTCTCTGACAAAGTTTTATTTTATTTTTTGGTCTGGTCTGTGATATGTTGGGTCATGTTTTAGAAACTAGAGAGGCTTCTAGTTTATTTTCTCCTGTTAAGTTTCATTAAGTAACCACACCTTAAGATCTTTCCCAGGTGTTTTACTATTTTTTTTTTGCTTCCTGGGCTTCATTCAATATCCCTTCTTTCCAACTTGATGGAAGCCACTTTCAGGGCATCTGAAACAGTGGGCTGGGGTGGAAAGGTAGAAAATAAATTCCCTTAATCTAAGTCACTTTGCAAACATGAGAAATCTTAATAGAGCTTCTCTGCTCAGTACCTTTTTCAGTCTTATTTTTTTGTGTTTATAAACTGGAACTGGTCTGATTTTTCTGCCCTTTTTCCTTTTCATTTCTGCTTGTGACTCCCAATTCCTTTTCATTTCTGCTTGTGAACTGGTCAATCCCCGCCTGAACTCAGCTCTTTCTTGTGATAGCTTTCTGCAAGCAGTAAGAAGCAACATATGCTAACGTATGGGTAACATTCTGGGTATTTCCAACTACTTTCCTTAGAGCTATAGGATCAACAGGGGCTTGCTTTGCCTTTCAAGTTCAACTGACAGTTTTATCAAAAGTCCTGTTGCTACGTAACATACCAGCTCTCTTCCCTGCTAGACTGTGATATCTACATTCCTTTTCGTCACTGCCCAACTGCTAGGCTAATTACATAATGCATTTTCATTTCTGTTAAGGTAGCACCCTACTTCAATGTGCCACTTTCCATACTAGTTGTGATGATGCTCAAAAGCAATATAATGACTCTAACACAAGAGAAGTTTATTTCTTGGTCACATAACAGACAAAGGTGGATATTTCTTGTGAGTGGGCAGTTTTCGTCTAAGTGGTGAGTTAAGAGACCTAGAAATTTTCCATGTCTGGCTCTTCTATCCTCTTGGGCCCTGTTTTTTTTTTTTTTTTTTTTTTTTTTTTTTTTTTTTTTGCTGTCACTCAGGCAGCAGAACAGGAAGGAAGGGATGGAAGCAGCAGCCTCGGCTCAGAAATGGCCCACATCACTTTTGTGCACGTTCCATTGGCTGTGCTCAGTCATGTGGTCACACCTAACTAACTGCGCGGGAGGCTGCGAAATACAGTGCCCAGGAAGAAGAGAAGACAGAATTTTGTTACAGTTACTAATAGGCTACTACTACTACTGAGGTCACTCCAGGAAGCTCTGAAAGCACAGAGTCCTCATGTCCCACAGGCACAGCAGTCTCTGGATGCACCACTCTGTACTCTTGGTTCACTGCATGCTCACAGTTCACTACGATCTTTGCTTCTTGCCCTCTGTGTGGCTCATAGTCTAAATATTTGCAAGCATCACTCTGCATCTGTCCTTGAGATGACTTTAATGTTTATGTTTATGAATCTTCTACTGTTTTATTAAAGTTATCTGGAATCCTGATCATATAACATCCTCAAATAACTTGCTCCTTATTATCCCTTGATGCTACCTTCTGGCTTCATGGACATTCTCTAGAGACCATTATTCAAGAATGTGATGAAGAAAAAGAGGCTAAATATTACTGGTCAGAGAATTAACTTTTATGGCTCATGTTTCTATATTTCTCACCTGAGTTGAATCAATGCATGGTATAGCCCTTATTTGTACAAGTTATTAAGAAATAAATTATGCTAAGCAATATCCTAAGTCCTGTGAAAGTCAACATTTAATATATATCATTTATGTTGACCAACCTTGATCAAATAATCTCTTGACAAATAAGGGCCTTATGCTCTGGAAAGAAATTGGGTGACCCTGAGAAATTTTGCTATTCCAAATATCAATGTTTTGTTTTCTTTATAATCTGTAAATTATTCTCCTCAGTGTTTTTGCAAATACTTATGATAAACAATAAGGTCTGTGATGTGTATAGTTGACCTTAGATTTGTTAAAATATAAATACCATGCTCACTGCCACTATTTCTCTCCTGGTCTTTTAGGACCTCCTCAGTTATTCACATATTCATGTTAGGAAAATAACTTTTATACGTTTGCTGTCAATTATCTAAATATAATAAGATGAAACACGCTTAGGTGGTTTAGCACATTATTAGTCAAGGCAGAAATAAGAGAGCTAAGTAGGGTGCTGGAGGCGGCAGGAGAGATGGCCACCTGCCCAGGTCCATACCGCTGCTGGACACCCTTGTGAAGGGGCCACGTCTGCCTGCAGCCAACTATGGGTCCCTGCAGCTAGACTCCAGTCCTCAGTGTCCTTTCTTGCTCTCAACTGGCCACAAAATAATCTTAGCAATTCTTTTTAGCCTAGTAAAGATTTCAGGTGAAACTTCTCCTTAAATCATGTTCAAAAGACACTCCTTGAATTGAAAGTCTTCCGCAGAACTGGAAAAACAGAACGGTTCAACTGTTTCATCTATAAAACTGGTATAATAATGCCAACCTCTCTTTAAATTGTGAGGATTATATAAGGTAATATATATTTGACACCTAGCAGAGCACTTGGCACACAGTAAGTGTATAATAACTGTCAAATCCCTTCTCTCTCCTTTTTTGGTGGGTAAAGGGATTTTGTGTTATCCTTTAACCTCTACCCTTGGCCATGGCTTTTCACTTCTCCATGTTCCTCTTCAGATGGTAGAGTTAGTGAGAACCAGGACCTTAATTTGTCTTGTTAACCTCTATATTCCTGGGGCTAGCAAAGGTGCCATGTCGTTTACCAACACATTGCTTCTCAATTCCAGATCCACCCCTTTTTGTCCTGCTTTCTGATACTTAAGCTGGGCCCTGTAAACATTTCTCTTTGACAGCTGGTCAGTGTTAGGCTTTGTTGAGAGATGGCTTTAGAGGAACACTGCAAGACACGGGAAAGGCAGGAGATCCTTTTCCTGGTTCTGGTATGCTTTTTTCCCCCTCCTATGGCCTGGGTTCTGGTGCCATGTGGGAAGCCCAGTGGCACTTACTCTCTGGAAAATGTTACTGACACCAAAGCAAGACTCCAGCCCAGCCCTAGCCTGCTGGAACCCTAATGAATTTCTCCCTTCATGGGCCACCGAGTCAAAGGCCTGAATCTTACAATTGGAATGGAGGGGAAGATGCTCTACCAAGTTCTCAGTCCCCTCCTTGGGTACTGTTTCTCATCCTGGGGAGTAGTGGCTGTTCTCTGCATTTGTATTTCCTCTTTTATGCTTTTTAGCAATTAGTCACCATTTACTAGCTAATGCTACTTTACATTTCTTATTTAAATTTTTAAAGACCTGGTGTGGTTTCTGTCTCCTGACTGGTCCTTGACTGATCTTGTTGTTTAATATAGTTTATTGGTTAAATGAATGGGCTGTCTACTCCAAGTCAGGCTCTGGATATGGTGGTTGGAGATTTAGGGCAGGAAGGAATAGGGAAGGAGGGAAGAAAACTATACCCTGTCTTTCCATCTGTTTACTCCTTGTCTGAAAGCCCAAGTCTTGCTCCCTCATATATCATCAAAAGGTGATGTATGTATCACTACCATCAAAAGGCTCAGCCTGGCCCCATAACACAGACGTACCTTCTTTCTGCCTGTGCTCTCAATATTATCTCTCTAAGGAAGTAAATAATTAAGACTTGTGATGTGACTGAGCTCTAGAAGATCACAATTCCTGTACTGGGTCAATGTCTTTTCCCTGCTAGATTATGCCCCATGCTGTACCTTCTCCTTTCTTCTTTTACAATAATATGATGCTGATTCTTAGCACAGATCGCAGTCCATATTCAAAATGTAACTGAAATGTGAGAGAAGGCAAGGAATGCTGATGATCAGATAGCCTCAAAGCAAATGCAATTATCAGGGAAACATCTAAGAAATATATCTGTGGGACCATGGGAATTTTAATCATTCCACATTTATGCAACTAGAAAAACAAAATGGTAGAAAACAGGAAACTTCTTTAATCAAGCAAAGTCTTTGTGGTTGTGGCTGATGAATATGCAAAAGCTGCTCTGAATTTTTTAGGGCACAAGGAATTGCCACATATGCATCCCTAATAGATGTTTTTGGGTTATAAGAAAGGAATGGGTTTGCTAATCAAGTATGCCAGAGGCTTAAAGAGATACAGACATTTTTGATTATGTAAAACCACAAATTGACTCCTAGGCAGAACACCTGAACTCTGATTTTCAAATTCAAACATTTCTGATAATCAGCATTGTTGTATTCCTTGAGTTAGTCAACAAAGGCAAAAATCTCAAAGTCAGCTGAGGCTCTAATGGAAGACTACAGATCTCAGAGAGAGTTCTCTCAAGAAATTTATCAAGCTATTACAGAAATCCTACTTTCTCCATAAAACTTCCTTAGTAATTGAAGAAATGGATAATTTTTCTTGCCTCACACCCTTGCCTATTCCATGATACTCCCTTAACTCCCCTTACCTCATCATTTTATGATAGTTTTTATTTCCACCTACATTTTCACTTATTAAAAATCTTGTTGAAAACATATTCAATTGTGCATATGTTTTCAATGAAAATCCAAGGTAGGGCTGTTTGTATTATAATTACAGGCAAATAGATGGATGAATGAACTACATATGTTCATTGATTCAAGAAATGTTTGTGGGGTGCCCACTACTGCCAGGCACCAGGGAAACAAAGATGAGTCAGACATTGATCCTACCCAAAGAAGAGTGTTAAGTAGTCCTTTCTCTCAGGGAGTTCTCAATCTGGTATGGCAGACACAACATCTGGACACATAGCTGCAGTATAGAGATGCTTATATATACATTTTAGCTGCAAATCAGTGCAAATGGGGAAATGGTCAACTCATTCTGCATTTACCTGCTATCCAGATTAGGAATTGGAGACACGGAGAAATTAGGTAATTTGCTGACACTTGTACAGCTAGTACATGGAAGAGTCCGGATATGAACCCAAGAAGTATTCTCCAGGGGTCAGACTTTTAACCACCATGCTAACTGCTTTCCACATTTGCCCCGTTCAAGACCTCACATGGTTAAATATTTAACAAATGCATCTGGACACTGATAGTCAGTACTCTTAGGTCATGGATACTCATTTACATGCTCACACCCTGATATCTGCCATTAGGACAATGGGGAACTCTTCAAAAAAGGTCCTGGGGTGCAGGTTGCACCCTTTTCAACAGTGGTGACCTCTGAAACCAAGCAAGGCAGTGGAAATCACTCCACATTTATACAGCTAGAAAAAAAATGGTTGAATACAGGAAACTTCTTTAATTAAAAAGGTTTTTTAATTTTTTTATAGTATCGGTCCAAGAAATGGCACCAAAGTAC
The DNA here is from genome assembly GCA_963574885.1 of Lepilemur ruficaudatus. Taxonomy (NCBI): domain Eukaryota; kingdom Metazoa; phylum Chordata; class Mammalia; order Primates; family Lepilemuridae; genus Lepilemur; species Lepilemur ruficaudatus. Next base: position 28,277 of record CAUYRT010026942.1, read on the forward strand.
AGCCTGTACACTTGCTAGAAAACCTCTTGGTCACTAAGAAGCACCATCTCTGCTCTTGATAAAACTTCATCTATTCTTGCATCTTTGATCACATATTAATGCCCTTTAAAATGCAAATCGTGAGAGATTCACATCTAACAAATCACAAATCATTCCCTCCAATGTTTGTTATTTTTCAGGTGAAACTGCAAGAATAAATATAAAAGGTGACTTATAAAAAAAAGAAAAAAAAGTGAAACCCAAAGGGTGGGTCAAGAAAGAGAAAAGGCCTCTTTTTAAACCCTCTGCTGGGCTGTGTTCCTGAAGGTAAGGCCTGACTGTGCATGTAAACCTCTTTGAGCACCAGCTGCAAACTCACTCCTTTCTCTTCCATCAATGTCTCTCCATCCACCATAAGCAAGTCAGAGATCCATTAAGTTTCAAATCTGTAAGAAAGTTGTTGGGGATGGGTGGGTGGAGAAAGCACAAGGGGATATACATGCTAGGATATAAGTGTCTACAGAATTCAGTGAGTGTCAAAGAATTCAAGGAGCACCTGATGCTTTAGCCTAAGTTTCAAAGATGAGTGGTGTTTACCAGGTGGGCAAAGAAGAGAAGAGAGAGCATTCTAGACAAGAGGAACAGCTGGGGAAAGGCACTTAGGTGAGAAACCACAATTAGTTCAGTATGGCTAGGGTGATGGACACTGAGCCAAGGATAGCGACAGATGCTGGGAAACATTAGGCAGGAAAACAGGTGTGATTTTGAAGGGCCCTATGTGTCACGCTGAAGAGTTTGAATCTATACCCTAGGCCAGGGGGGAACTATCTTGTTTACATCTAGAATTCTCTAGGGAGCTTTTAAAAAAATACTAACAACAAAGCTTCACCTGGGCAACTGAGTCAGAATCTCTGGCAGTGGGGGGCAGATAGCAGCCTTTTATAAAAGCTTTCTAGGTGATTCTAAGGGCAGTGTGGACTGAGAATTACTCCTGTCGGGTATGGGGCACACTTACAAGGTTTTAAGCAGAGATGCCACTTGGTCAGTTTTTCATTTCAGAAAGATCACCCTGGCTACAGTGTGGAGCACAGCTATGAGGAGCCATGTGTGAAGGCCACAGAAAGGACATTGAGAGACTGGTGCGACTCGGGCTAAAGCTGACCTGGGCCGGAACTACGGCAGTGGCTGTGTGACCGCAGAGGAGAGGTTAGGTAGCTGTCATCGTCTATCTGGGATTTGGTGACAGATTGGAATGGCGGTGTTTGTGTGTGGGGGGGCGGTTCAGTTATAAAAGTGACTACAAATCCTTCTCCTGTTTGTAGGCACACCTTACAACACTCTCATCAAGTGGTGGAGTCTGTTTTTCCACTCCTTAAATCTGGGCTGGCCCTGTGACTTCCTTTGGCTTGTAGCATGTGGCAGAAGTGACACCATCTGAGCTCTACACTGGGATTCAAAGAGTTTTGTAAGTTTGCTCTCTTTCACTCTTGGAACCTGTGACTTCCAAGTAAATAAGCATAGGCTAGCCAGCTAGACAGTGAGACATGTGGTATCACTGTGCTGTCATCCCAGCCTATAGCCTGCCAACCACTGGACATGCAGATGAGGCAGTGACAGGCCATGGCAGGTGCATGAAAAAGCCTCGTCGAGATCACCTTTTATGAGAGACTGTGCTAGACCCGACCTGTCAAACTGTCCTCTCAAGTTCTGTAGGAATGACAGTTACTACACTGAACAAGAGTGTCTCCTTTCAATGTTTAAAAATTAGTCTCAGATTGTTTAAACATCAAGACTGGAAAGTCTTACAATAAAAAGGAAACATGAACAGCTTAAAATGTTATGTTATAAACCCAAGGTCATGTCGTCAACCCAGTCGATTAAATAAAACAAAGGATCACAGGGGTAAATCATCATCATCATAACCTAGTCGGTTTTTTACTTTCCAAAGAATGTTTCTAATGTACTCCTGTTTTTCCACATGTTATATCGTTTCTCTTCATATGTTTTTGTTACTGAGTTTACCAATCATCAATAGCCACACAAGGGAGAAAAATGCAAGCCACGCCTGAAAACTGTGTTCCTGAAATTTAATCCATACCCGCATTTAGACATCTGTCTGGATAATAAACAGTTTTTTCTCTTTTAAAAATCATGCCAGAGAAAGCAAGAGTAACACTGCTTCATTACTTTACAAAGCCTTTAATAAATAAACAAAAGTGAAATGCAATTTCCTGCCCCAAACGTACTGACAGACCAAATTCTTGATTTCTTCCTCACTTCTACCTTTCAGTGTCATTCTCAATGTTTCTGTGTGTCTTCAGCCAGCATACCAAGCTACTGGATGTGTAAGGCCATTGTATTAGATTATTATTGCTCAATTACCACAAGCTTAGCAGTTTGAGTTTATTATTTCACTGTTTCTAGAGGCTAGAAGTCTGGGTAGGGTGTGGCTGGATTCTGTCAGGGTGTCACTGAACTGAAATCAAGGTGTCAGCAGGGACTCATCTGTGGTCTCATCTGGGGCTCAGGATGCTGTTATATTCTGTTTGTTGGTAAAATTTATTTCCTTGGGGCTGTAGGACTGAGGTCCCCATTTTTCTTTTACTCGTCTGGGGATGCTTTCAGCAACTAGAGGCCACCCACAATTTCTTGCCACGTGGGAGATCACAACATGGTATGTTTGATTTTTCTAGCCCGGGAAGAGTGAGTCTGATTGCCTCTTTGGCAACCAGCTGGAGAAAACACTGTTTTTCAAGGGCTCACCTGATTAGATCAGGCTCCCTTTGGTAATTTCCACATCTTAGGGTTCACTGACTTGGCACCCCAGTTACATCTGCAAGATCCTTTTACCGAAGTACCTAGATTACTGTTTGATGGATTACCTGGAAGAAGATGTGTGTGCACCAGGGCCAAGAATCTTGGGGGCCATCCTAGAATTCTGCCTATCACAGCCAGATTACGAGACCCTCTGATCACACAATCAGTTTCTAATAAAAGTGGGAATAACTTCCAGAACATGAATTCTACCACCCATCTTCTTCCTCACAAGTTTTCCAATCAATTAAACCATCAGCTGGATGTTTGAATTTATACACTTCCAGGTGTTCCAAAGCTCCAGTAGGTCCAGGCGAATGACTTGGGAGCACACCAAGGAGGATTAGAGCAGGCAGCAGTCAACCACAGCACAACACCGGGGTGGGAGTGAGGGAGACCACATCTGGGACAGCAGTGGCAAATCGCACATACAAAGCAAGGAGAAGAGATGAAACCTTCCTCATAGGAATACAGTTCTCCTCCATGGGATTTTATGACTCTTAGCATGTCATGCAATGACACCTGAAAAACCAACACATATTTTTGACGTTGCATTTCATTTGGAAAAAAATGACAAACTCTTGGACAAACAGGATGGTTTCCTATCTGATAGCTCTCTGATGGAGAAAACTGCAAACAGAAATGTCCTTTTTTCCTACAACAATGTGTCAACTGTATAATAGAAACCTTATGATCTTACACAGAGCCATTTCTATTCTTTCTGAGCACAAAGACTTTGTGAGGAAATGTAGGCAGAACACGGTGTTCGGACTCTAATTTTACTCACCTGCAAACTGTTCCCTTCCCATCATAATTTTATTTAAATCATGGTTATGCTCTTAATTAACAATTTAATTGGTTGGTGCTTTCTCAATCCAGTTCTCTGGGGGCATGGTTTTCTGTTTAACTTTCTTGTTTTAATTCTTCAGCAAAACCGTAAAATTTAATTAGGAAAGTAACTGGCTTTGTAACAGCAGTTCTATGTCTAATTAGCTATGCTTTGACCATCCCTTCTCAGATTCCATTCAGCATTGCACATACATTTTGCATTGGTTCATGTTTTAGATAAGACATTGTGAATTTATAGTCTAAGCATGGAGTCCAATAACTTTTCATTTTCCCTAAGATGCTTGGTTAAAGCCACAGAAATCAGGAAAACTAACTTAAAGCATTCATATGTGAATCTGAGAGCCAAAGGCCAAGATGCAAGTCGTTACCTTACTGTTTGAGGTTTCTATTGCTGCAGAACTTACTACAAACATAGCAGCTTAAAACAATACTCATTTCTCATCCCACGGTTCTGTAGGTCAGAAGTCTGAGCACGGCTGGTGGGATGATTCTCTCTTGGGGTCTCAGGGGGCTAAAATCAAGGTGTTGGCCGGGCTATATTCTCCTCTGGACCTCTGTGTCCTCTTTCAAGCTTACGTGGTTGTGGCAGAATCCAGTTCCTTGTGGTTGTAGGAAGGATGTCTCCATTTCCTTACTGCCTATCAGCTGGGGACCACTTTCACCTCCTAGGGGCCACTGACATTCCTTGCCACATGTCGCCACAGACAGTTCACAACATAGCAGTTTGAGAATTGCTCTCTTGGAGACCAGGAGGAGTGCTTCTCTGACTCCTTTCTCTGGGAACAGCTGGAGAAAATGCCTTGCTTTTAAAGGGCTCACATTGAGGAGGTCAGGTCTGCCCTAGGTAATTCTGTTTCTGCCATACAGTGTGACACCATCAAGGGGATGGCCATTCCATCACAGTCACAGGCCTCTGCCACACTCAGTAGAGTGACTATTCAGGGCATGTACACCAGAGGGCAGAAATCTTGGGGCCATCTTAGAATTCTGTCCGCCACACTGTGCTTTAGGGCAACTAAAAGTTTCTTGGAAAAGCTTCCTCCTTTCTACCCGAAGGCGCCTCCACACAGGGAATTCAAAAGAAGCTGTTAGCAATGGCCCTAATTCTGTTCCATCAGCTCCATGGGGCAGAAGATGACAGACAGTCATATTCTTTCTTCTCTGTAGGCTGCTTTCTCTGCCTGGCCAGAATTGCTGCTTTCCATAGTGCAAATGTATCTCTTGGTGAAATCATTCGAATTTAAAATGACATCAAGGTACCATGATGCTTTTAGATAGAAATTTATCTAAGCTCGGTATCTCAAACTTCAGTCCAATAAAACGACTTCTTTAGTGAAAGGAAATGAAGGAAATGTGCAGAAAAGATTTAACAGAGCAGGCCTGAGAAATGCTATCTTTAGAGAGGCCTGCTTGCAAAAGTGGCCCTTGACTGGCATCTGGAAACTTGGATTTGGGGAGGGTTCCTACCACCCTAATGAATAAGAGAAGCTCACTGTACTTAAACTGTTTGTGCAAAAAATATGGTTCATGCTGAACACCTACTTTCCTTCTGGGAGTCTGGAATTTTGGTATGTGCTAGGCAGAGGGTAGCTACATGACCAGACCCCAGTAAAAACCCTGGGCATCGAGTCTCTAATGAGCTTCCCTGGTAGATGAAATTGTACATTTGTTGGCACAACTTCCTGCTGGTGGAATTAAGTGCAGCCTGTGTGCTCCACTGGGAGAGGACTCTTGGAAGCTGGTGCCCAGTTTCCCCTGGACTTCACCCAATGCTCCTTTTCCCTTTGCTGATTGTGCTTGTATTCTTTCGCTATAATAAATCATAGATGTGAGTAGGACTGTATGCTGAGTTGGGTGAGTCTTCCTGCAAATCACTGAACCTTGGGGCTGCCTTGGTGACCTCCGACTGTAGGAATGAATGAGAGTATGGTCACGCTCACACTCTGAGTCTAATCCTCTCCATCATGAAGATGATCAGAGTAAACCGACTAGACTCAGAGGCAAGAGGCAGGCCTCTTAAATGTCTCAGAGGGCTTGGCACTGACTAGACGCATGTCCCAGCTCCACACTGTGACCCGGGCAAGCTACTTCACCTCTGTCTCCCTCAGTTCCTTCAACTCTAAAACAGCAGTAACAATAATACTTATCCATAGGACTGTTAAAGTGAGGCAATGTATAGAAAGCACGTGGCACTGTGACTGGCTCATGGGGACTGAGAGGTGCTGGATGGGATTCTCTGTGGAGCGGGATCAATACTGTAGTGCCGACACCTTTCTTCCCTTCACTCTGCCCCCTCGTTCCTCACCAGCCCCTTTTCCTGTCTTCCCGCAGTGGTCCCCTATGCTCCAAACCCTTCCTCCCCCAGTTGACTACCTTTCCTTAAGGATGAAACGGAAACAATATGCGGGAATGGTTTCCTTTAAACGCTTACAAAAAAAGCGCCCAATGTAAACGTGTGGTCATCAGCGCCAGCAGCCCTGTGTATGGTCTGTACCCTTTGGTTCTGTCTATGATGATTTCCAAGAGCTTATAAGTAACCCCTATAGTCCTCGCTAATGTAATTCTATTGCTTGTGATAATAGCAGGTGAACATCACATATATAATGCGAAATTTCATTTTTGTTTACTTTGTAAGCCCTGTCATGTAAATAGGTCCACAAACTAGAGAAACATCCTTTGAGAAATCTTTTGTTCCATTATTTGGTTCAGAATCTTTGTTCCCTAAAACACTGGACTCCAAAGTGAAAAGTGACTGTTTTATTTTTCAGTGGGATACGTAAACACAGTTTCAGTGGAGATGGAAACTTCTGCTCAAAACTTGCTTTGCTTCTTTGCAACTTTTAAGTCCCTGGTGGACTGTTTAGAGAGTATTTAGATACCACTATTGAGAAGGACGTCATGGGGGATGATCATACATGACCAGATCATACATGATCATCCAGAAGCAGATTCCTTTGAGGAGGAGAGGAGGTTTGGGAGATGCCCAGTGAGCACAACCTCTCTGGTATTGGGTAAAATAACCATGATTTGGGGAAGAGCTCCCGTGTCCTCACTGTGGGCTTTTGTGCTATGCTTGAACTGGACGCTGCTTGTGTAGGCATGGGAAGGAGGAGGAAGAAAGGAAATTGACAAACCAAAAGTTCAAAACTTCATTTGCAAATAAATTCAATATTTGGAGGGAAGATGCCAAAGAGAAAAATCAAACCATAAGTAAAAGATCAAAAGTTTGGTAATTACAAATGTCTCCAAAAGTCACCAAGTTTGTCCCTCCTCCCTCATTTCCTAATGCTTCTTCAGATAGGACTGCACTTCCATCATCTAGGAAAAATATTTTCCTATCCCAAAAAGACTAATGAGGCCCTTTTGGCAATCTGCTTTGCTATCCATTAAAATGAAGTCTAAATCACCACACGATTTATGGCCTTGCTTCCGTCTTGGTTGGCATGGAAAAGAGCCGATTGACACACTTCTCATCACAACCGTATAGTTAAAAGCTAACGCTCAATTATATGCACCAATGGGGAGATGAGAAACTCTCTCACTCTAAAATCCATAAAATTCATCAGAGATTGAATAATCAGAGACTCCAACCTTTGCTAACAAAATTGTCTTATCAGACCCACTGAAACATAGCAAAATTAATTAACTTTAATATTTTGCTTTTATATTCCTCAACTTACTTCTGTTTGAAGTTTTAATGAGGAGTAAAGTACCTAGATGATTACCAGGAAGATCTCAGAAAGAAAAAGAGAGGTTCTGGAGTACTGGAAACTAAATTCACTCATTCTTTAAGAAAAACAAAGAAAGAAAAACCCCATTTCCTGAGCTTCAAGGCTATTCCAGACACCGACTGGGAATATAGCAATGAACAAAAATAGACGAACTCTCTGATGAAGCTTACGTGCTACCCAGGAGATGGAGGGTAAATAGATAATGTGTCACACAGAAAACTCTTGAGTTGCCTAAAGTATCCTTTAAAAGCTCTTTCAAGTCATCTCTTAGCCCTCACTTTCTCTGGCCAATTGACTCCGATTATTCAGCTCTAGTCAGCAAAGTCTTGCAAACACGTTACAAGCATAATTCCACTGCAAGCGCGGGGACGCTCTATTACCTTGAGTTGCTGGGATATTTTCCTCAGTGCATATGCTTCCTCTTCTGTTTTGGGAATCAGTCTTATCACCTTATCACTACAAGACGGGGGAAAAAAAAGATGACAATTACCTTTCAAAAAATAAAGACATTAACCATTCACTTCTTATCTCTTAGAAAACTGCATTTGAGAAAAAACACAGCAAAACTTTTCGCTGACCCAGTAAGTATTTTATCCAGTTCTTGTTATTCTCTGCTAGCACTGGCCTTTTTTTCCTTATCTTAAAACTATTTGGTATTTCATCACTTTTTGAAGATTACAAACTCACATTCAATGTTATAAATGCAGAAAATGGCAGCAAAAGACAGGAACTTTCATGAACAGCTCAGAGAAGATACCAAGAAAGAAAATTCCTGTTGACAGAGGAAAGAAAAACCATTCTTTTTAAAACTTAATGCTGAAAAGTAATGTGACTTTCGGTGAGAGGATGTGAAATCCACACACTATGAAAAATTCTGGTTTGGATTCTTCCCACAGGGAGAAGAGTAAAGAGAAGCCCATCTCTATGGGGCATCTGATTTCAAGTACATAGCTTCCCAATGAGAGGCCACCAATGGTTGACAAGTGTGCCATGGGATATTGCTGGCTGAATAATTTTTAGAATGATACAAACTTAAAATCAATGTTTACAGCCATTGACAGTTTATCATAGTTGAAATTATATTTGAACACACTGTAATGTTCTTTCTGTAAAGATCCTGAGTTGCCCAAGATGACTTGAGAGGTGTTGCTCTGTCTTCTAGAGAGTTCTTTGTAGGGGACAGCTCTTCTCCTAGATGTGCCCAGCAGGTATAATCAATTTCTAGGTGTGTCACCATGAGGACAGGTTGGGGAGCACAGCTCTAGCATAGAATAATCACAACTGTTCAATGTGCTTTGCATAGAGTGAATGCTCATTAAATATTTATTAATGGATTGGCATAAAGGAGATTGCTGAGAATAATTGGCTTCCAGAGTAAATTTAAGGAAAAACTAAGCAAACAAAGAAAAATAGGAATATTTTTCATAACTCTCCAAGGCATTTTACAATGACTGAACATAAAGTGGAATTTTATTAATAGCATATAAATAAAGTAGAACACAAAGACTGCACTAGTTTACCCACAACTTATCTTTCCAGCCCCAAAAGAGCACCAGGAATAAGGATGGAATTTGCATAATTTTCCATGATTTTGCTACTTCAATGACTAGCAGTTTTCAAGATGAGATAAGGCTAATGGGGAGCATCAGATCTCCACGAATACTTATGGATTTGTTGGGCAATGATTTTTTTAGGGCTCCGTGGTCATTTCCAATCACTTTATCTTTGATATTTCAACTGATATCTGGAATAGCTTCTTCAGGTCTATGAATTAAAAGGCCCTTGTCTTGCTGATGATAATTTACTATGTTTTAGGCACTACTTACTATTCTAAAATAACTTTGCAGCTTTGATTTCCTTAAAAAATCACACAAAATAACCTCTTGGTATCAATGTCATGAAGTCCATATTTCTGGAAAGAATAAAAGCAAGCAGAGGGAAATAAATCATCAAATCATTATAAAACAACTCTAAATATAACCTTTGGAATTTAAATACAATCACATCTCTTCTCTTTTCACTTCTGGTACACAGTTCTTTGACCTTTATTTTCCCTGGATTCATCCTACCCTGGCCCCTCCCACCTGACCCAATCTAATTCTTGGCAGGGAAAGAAAACTCGGCTGGGTGATATGGCTGTTTTTGATGGATGCATCACCTGACAGCTTGCTGAAAAACACCTCCATCTGGGGCCCTGTCAGCTCCTCAAGACTGCAAAGAAAGCAATCTGTAGCTGTTTTACAGCCATGAGAAAAAAATTTTTTTTTAAGATGGAGAATTCAACCTGGCAATCGGTTCCTCTTCTGCAAGTATAGCATATAAAGGAACCACTCCTGGGATTATTTAACCCTGAAAGCGATTGCTCAAACTCAGCTTTGTCATTTTTATCACAAAAGTTCACTTTATCCCAGCCTTTAGAAATTCTCTGGTGTGACTTTAGAAACGTGTTTATTACTGTTTGATTACTTATCAAAGAACAGAGAATAAGGAAAGCCATTTAGGAAAACCCATGAAATGTCATACTTTTTTTGTGAATCAGTGAATTATATTGATGGAATAACTGGTAAATAAACCCAACAAGAGCTCTTTATTCAGTGTGTAAAAACCACACGACTCCCAAATGGCCCGTTTGTTTCACCAAACAAAAAGCTTAGTCTTCCTGAATCTGATAGCTAGTCTTTTTTGAAGTGGTGAATAATAATTTGGTACTACAAATAAGGAGGTTTCAGGTAATAAAGTATCTCCTGGAACTCAGAAGAGCTAAACTGTACACAACTGTCAAACAAGATGAGCCAAAGAGCTTTCTTTATAAATTATCAGTTTTTTTTTTTTTGACTGTGAGGCGGCAACATCAATTTAAGACCTTTTTGGCTACCCTTTGGGATTAAGACAAGGGAATCAAAGCATTGAATATGGGTTGAGGTTAGAGAAACTACTGGGCAACCACCTTCTCATAAGAACATGTATTTGTAAATCAGATGTTTCTAAATCAGAGAGCCTCTATAAAGTTGTCCAAAGAAAGACAGCATAGGTGTTTTTAATTATAGTTTAGGGATGTAGTATAGATGCAGCAAGACATCCCAGATAATGAATCTCCCAAAAGTTATTAATACTTATTCATTCATGATATGCTTATATTTTTTAAATTTTGAAAGAATCTCTTTTCAATAAATGGTGCTGGGAAAACTGGATAGCTACATGCAGAAAAATGAAACTGGATCCCTACCTCTCACCTCTCACAAAAATACACTCAAGATCGTTAACAAACCTAAACCTAAGGCAGGAAACCTTAAGAATCCTAGAAGAGGATGTTGGGAAGACCCTCTCAGACATCGGTCTAGGCAAAGAATTCTTGAAGGAGACACCCAAAGCAATCAATGCAGCTACAAAAATAAACAAATGAGACCTGATGAAATTAAAAAGCTTCTGCACAGCTAAAGAAACTATCACTAGAGCAAATAGACTACCCACAGAATGGGAGAAAATATTTGCTCTTTATACCTCCGACAAAGGTCTGGTAACAAGAATCTACCTAGAACTCAAACGAATTAACAAGAAAAAATCAAACAACCCCATTTATAATGGGCAAAGGAGATGAATAGAAACTTCTCCAAAGAAGACAGAATAATGGCCAAAAAACATATAAAAAAATGTTCATCATCTCTCATCATTAGAGAAATGCAAATCAAAACCACAATGAGATACCACCTAACCCCAGTGAGACTGGCCTCTATCAAAAAATCCCAAAACAACAAATGCTGG
>CAUYRT010026945.1:0-80366 GCA_963574885.1 Lepilemur ruficaudatus
AAAGAAAGAAAGAAAGAAAGAAAGAAAGAAAGAAAGAAAGAAAGAAAGAAAGAAAGAAAGAAAGAAAGAAAGAAAGAAAGAAAGAAAGGAAGAAAGAAATGGGTCTGCAACAATATCAGAAACAGCCGATACATCTTGAGGTCCAATCATGCTCCCTTCACCCATCATCTTCTTCACCTGCCACAGCTTCACCTTTGCATTTGTGCCCCACTTGCTCACCAGAACCTTCTGAGAGTCCCTGCAATGGCTTTCCCATCCATGCTCCTTGCCTAAAGGCTCCTCTGTCTCTTTTTTCTCTGAATTTTGAAAATGAAACTTAAAAGAGTAGACTTAGAGGAACAGGGTGAGTCCCCACTGTCACCAGCAGCTGCTCCTAAGAGGAATTCTGCTGTTAACCCCTCTGAGGGTGGCTAAAGGCCTGGTGGTGCTTTGTTTTATTAAATCCACAAGAACCTAGCAAGAACCCTATGTTTTAAATAAGCATTAAAGAGAGGAGCTTTTCAAACCCAGAGTCTTACATGTAACAGTCACTCACTAAACAGTTGTGGAATCAACTGGATTTGATATTGACTAGTTTTACTGTTTTAAGAGAATTATCAAAATAAAAATCTTCCCTCAATGAAAGTTTTCCCAAATAATGGCTAGTCCTTGGTGACAATCCCATGTCAGAGCTGCAAAATAAGCCCTTCCTGCGACAGTACTTGGAGCTAGAAAATTCTCAGAGCAGCCTCAGTTTTACACGGGAGCCTAACATGCCTACATCTGTGCACCCCAATCCCGATTCACCCCGTTCTCTGGCTGCTAGCACACGCAAGTCTATTTCTTCCACGGAGGGACGTTCCAGAGGAAAACGAGTCAAGAAATTGCTTTTGGAAATAGAAAGGGATCTTTAAAGCACTGGTTCTAAATTGAAATGGCCATTCAAGGTGGCCAAACCCTGACTAGTGGTGTTACAAGTTAGGAGCACTCTTACGGCTGTGTAATTCCAGTGAGGTACTGGATTTCATCGACTTCATTAGCACAGTATGCTGGGAAGCTGACACATGTGATTAGCCTCATAGTACATATGCCAAAATTGAGGCTCAGGGAAATTAGGTGGCTACCCCAACGCCCAAGGGTATGGACCCACGCCAGCCTTTTTGTTCTCCTCCCGAGAAACGCTGTTCGGAATGAACATATTTTTTTAAACAGCAGCTCTTACTCACATACCCTTCCAACCTGACTGTGAAGTCCTTGATAATGATGATGATGGCAACGATGATCATGCTGACAGCCAACACTGGTGACCATTTATTTTGATCCACTACATTTCAACCGCTGCATTATGCTAGAATGTAATTTAATCTTCAAAATGTAAATTGGCCCTATATTATTCATTAGGGGAAAAAAGGCTCAGAGATGTTGATTAACTAGCCTAAAGTCACAGAGCTAAAAGATAGCCAACCTCTGATTTAGACTGTGCTGTGTGTGTACTCAGCAACTGTTGGATTGCACTGAACACAACACTTGGTTATAAAGGTGAGGCTGATTGTTTCCGTGTCTCTTTCCCTTTGAAGCTCAGACTTCCTATCCCCTCGTTTCTCACAATAAGTGCTTCTGACTGCTAGCCCCATATAACATTTTCTATCGTGTAGCTGGCTGGTACCAACACAGAGCTGACCACCAGCGGGGGCAGAATACATGGGGTACAAAGGGGGGGAAATGCAAGTCTGTCTGTCTGTCTCTCTGTCTCTCTCTTCATTTGAAGCTATTGTCCTACCTCCGAATGCCTCCAATAACACAGATCAGATCCACTCTGAGAGATACATTTATTTACTTCAATGAGCCTCACTGTAAATGGTGCACCTTATATACGATATGGTCTTAGCAAGGTTTGCCCTTGAAAAAATAGTAGAACATAGACATGTATAATCATTCCTCAACTATTAGAAATGTTCACAGATCGTTCTGGGTACAGACTCGTCCTTGTTTGAGATAGTGTGGTTCCTCAGTGAAATCAGAAAAGCGGTGTCAGCCCCTGCCTCTGAAACATACTAGCTGTGTAGCTTCAGGCAAGTGACTTAATTTCACTGAACACACATAATAAAATGGGGATAATGCTATTCCACTTTCAGGCTGCTATCAGGATTAAAATATACCTGTTCTGACAAGGAGCAGGCACTCAACAAATATTGCTTTCCCTTTTGGAATATATAGAATATAGTTTAGCTTTATTGCCTAGACACTAGCTTATATAAACTGTAACCATCAACTCCGAGATTGTGTCTCAATACAGTGAAGTGCTCAGACGTTACTGACCTAGGTGGGACTCAATTTCCTCTTGTCCTAAACACTCCTCCTCGTCCGTGTGGAGTGGCTTGTGTGGCTTTACCTTGACTGCTGGGATGTTCTCGAGGCCAGGTGAGTCTCTGTGTGATGGGCGGCAGCCTTCTAGGTTCGTGGTTCATCTCTTTCCCCCCATGTCTCACGATCCACTGAGTTGCTGTCCCCCAGTTTGTATCTTGCCTCTCTCCTTCTCTCTCCTCTAACGACACTCTTCATTACCCTCATAAACCTCTCTTCTTCTTTCTCATTTTCTGTTTTCTCCTTTTGCCTCCTTTCTGCTGGTTTCCTCAGCCTTTGACACCAGGGAGACTTGGCTTGTATCAGTGCACACCAGTCTAGGTCCCAGTGGGAAACAGATGGTATGCTCAAATGAGAACACTCTAGAAGAATTTAATAAAAGGACTATCTACCAAGTATGGGCAGAGTGAACCACATTCTGGTTCACTCTCGATGGTGCAGTGCTCTGGGTCTAAAAACAAGGGAGCTAGTACTACCTCTAGGCCCAAAGGGATGACGGAAGGGCTTAGCTTCTAGAACTTGGGAAGAGTGTGTCATGCAGTGAGACCCCACAGGAGAGGGGCAGTGACCTCAGCTGAGAGGACCATGGGGGTAAATACCTCATTGCCTTCTTTTTTCCTTCCCTCCATATCCTTCTAGGATTTCCATTGGACAAACCCAACCAGAAGCCAAAGAGCAAGACTTCCGGGGCACGGAGCAGGATGGAGCAGGGTGGAGGGGTCTAGAGGGCACATTTCATCCTCTTTTGTGTCTGGACTCACCATCAGTCTAGACAGCCAGCAGTCCTGGGTGTGGAAGTGTGGGATAATCAGGGTGTGGCCATCATTTTATGCAGACTTACAGGCTAAATTGCGTTTTCAATCCTTGTTCCATTTTTACTTCTTTCTTTAATTTGCTATAGCCTGCACTACATTTTATGGAGCTATTTTAAGCATACACAGGAGATCTTCTTGCCATACACAGGGAACAATCAATGTTCTCATTTAATAATTTATTCTTTCATTAAATGCCCCAAGTAATTAAATAAAACATGAATAAATTCCACGCTGATATTTGCTAAAGTTTTGTTTCTAGAGAATTCTACCTGTTGGAGGATATGCTAGGATCATTATTTACTATGATGAACAGTGAAGCAGAGAGACTTTCACAGTGTATTGTCACATAGTGCTAATTTCATGAGATTTATCAAATGCCTACTAAGGACTAGATATTATTTTATATGTATTTTATACACACACACACACACACACCCGTCCCCTCTAACATTCAAATAACCCTATAAAGTTTTAAACAAGCTGAGGCTCAGAGAAGTTCAGTACCTTGCCCAGGGTCACAACTGGCAAACGTCAGATACAGTATTTAACACCAGGTTTTCTGGCACCAAAGTCCCTGCTCTTTCTACTATTCCCCACCACTACATCTTTCTTTCATTTCCATGAGGAATTAGGTGATGCAGAATAACTATCCTAATAACTCACAGAGCCTCCCATATTTCAGTGAGTGTTGGAGACAGACAGAAAAAGAGACATAAAGAGAAACAGAGAGAAAGAGAGAAGGGTGTATTTCAGAAGCTTGGGAGACAGCCTTTGAGGGAAGTTCAAAAAGAACAGGAGTAGGAGAAAGAACTGGCAGAAGATCTTCTGTTCTGAGCATCTTTCCCCAAAAGAAGTTTGGCCAGCACTTTTCAATGGGCCCAGATGTGTATCTAGGTTGCCCAAGGAAGCCCACACTCACTGAAGGTGACTGTGTCTTTGCCCTGCTCTGAATCATTAAGAGGCACAACTGCTCCTGAAAGGGACTTCCCATTAGTACGGGGGTCACATTCCTTTCTAATAGCTTGCTTCTTTGATGACCTCCTTGTTTACACTTTCTGATAGTTTCACATCATCATGTAATATACCTGTTTGCTTTAGCATTAGTTTTGCAGAAGATGTGGACTGATACTGTCTCCTGAAAGTCCTCTGAATATTAGAATAGTCCCACTCTTTAAGAAGAAAACTCATTTCCATATGTACCCAAGACTGCTCCCCACCCCTACTGTCCCAAAGAGCTCCTTTTCCTACAAGTCCAGTCCCTTTGTGGTCTAAGTAATCCTGGGCTGCTGCCCCCACACCCACACTCACATCACATTGGTCACCAAGTTCTGTCGGGTCTATACTGTGGTTCTCTTCCTCCTCTGTTCCTTCCTCTCTTCCTCCACCTACCACCACAGTCTGAACCCTTCTCCCCTTTCCTGTGCACACAATGAGCACTCACTCCATAAAGGTTTTTCAAATGTGAACAAATGAACCATTTTGTGGGAAGTCCTCCTAACCACCTCCCCAATCTTCATCCATCTTTGCTGGGCCTCTAGAGTGAACACGGCAAATTCTAGATTTGATCATTTTATTTCCCTATTTAAGACACCTCCTAATAGATGCCAAATGCCTGAGAGAATATTCTGAATACTCTAATCTGATGCAACAGGGGACCACCCCCACTTCCAGGTGCTTCCTCCAGCCCTGCAGACACTCTGTCTTCGTTTATGCCTCCCTGCCTTTGCTCATGGTCCTCTCTGCCCACAGTGATTACCACCCTGCCTCTCACCGCACCTCCTGTCTCAGCCTGAGTCCACGCTCCTAACCATTACCAAGAGACGAATCCCCTGGCCCAGTTAGCTATTGCTAGGACAACAAAGCCTCGTCTTGTACCCATGGCCAATGGAGGGCACTCACTTAGGGGGGCATAGAAGAGTGAGTCATTATCAATCAGGCAGCCATCCCAAGTTATCTACTATATTTCCCATATTGCTGTAGGGACAGAGAAAGGACAGGCTCTGTGTCCATGAGCTAGTGTGACACACAGGACCCAAGCATCCCAGAGACCTGTCTGCCTCCCGGGAGAGGCTGGGCCAGGGAACTCACTTACTGTATTGATTAACTGGCCACTTGTCTTGTCAATTGCAAGATACAGAGACATCATTCCTTACTGGTTCTTTTGGACTCTTGATATCTCAGCCTTAAATTATCATGCACACCCCTAAAGGAAGGCAGAGATGGTTAAGGAGGGAAATGGCGGCAACCTCAGAGGGAGGAGAGGCACAGAGAGTGACGCTCTCCTTGTTAAACTGCTGTTCTTTTCTCCTGTCTTCACTGGAACTGCTCATTAGCATGCATATGAGATCAGAGCAGACTGAAATATTTCAAATGCTCTTTAACTGCCAAACCTTTTCTTCAAAAGCGATTTTAGTGGAACGATGTTAAACGAATCAGAAGGAAATGGGGCTACTTGCGTGTAGGGGGACTGAGGGCACCACAGAGCCTGCACTCCCCACCGCCTGCCCCCCCCAACTCCATAGCAGCCTCTGGGGCTGGAAGCAATCCGGGACCCCCTGAAAAAGGCCAGTGTCAGGTAGGTCGGCCCACCAGAGAGGACGGAGTCTCAACCAGGTCAGGAAAAGGACCGGCAAGAGAAGGCAAAGGAAGTCTCATTACAACCTCCGGTTAACTTTTCCGTATTTGCTTTTCATCAAAGAACTCTAACAAAGCCGTTTTTCTTTTACCTTTGCAGGTCCCTTATTTGAGACGGGAAAATGGCTGTGTCGTTTGTGGACTGGGTGTGTTGTGTCTGGTTCCCGTGGTTTGTTTTCCTGCTTTGAAAATGAAACCGTTCATGGCTCAGAGATGGAAAGCAGACCACGTTTTGTCAGCGAGGCCATTCGTCATGTCCCCCAGAGGGGGCCGTGAACTCCCACAGCCTTGCGCTCTGCCAGCGCGAGGACCACCCATGTTGCAGAGCTCAGAAGGCCACCAAGCAGCACAGAGCTAGCCGGGCACGAGGCTCTGCTACCCAGCTGGCCTGAGGCTTCAGCCAGCTCCCACCCACCCCTAGGGACACAGGTCTGAAATAAGCCAGCGTGATGGCCCGTGGAGACCAGATTCCACATGGTGGTCCAGGTCTCTTGCAGGGTGAGTTTTGCCAAAGGTGGGCCCAGGGTAAACTTGCAAAAGGGTCCAGAATGAACAGAGCTTTTCAGATCTGCCTCAGAGCAGAGCCCAGTGAGGAAATCACTTTACTGCTCTGGTAAAAGTTGTTTGGCCAAGTTTAAGCTGAACTCTTTTGTTTTTTACTGTTCTGCAGAAAGCTAGTTGTAAAACGCTCTGACAGATAGCAAAGAACTTCTGTTAGCAAATGTCTGCACCTGCTGGGTAGGGGGGAGCGAAGGAAGAAGTGATGTGGAAGCATCATTGTGAAAAGAAGTTCCCGGTGCAGCTGTCCCAGGCAGGCCGGTGCTTCTCAGCAACTCTGTCAAACTCACCTGGACACACACTGAAGATGCGGTGTGGGCCCACCCAGGCTTTGGAGGCTGGCAGCTTGGAATCTGAATTTATAACAAGCTTTCCAGGTGATTGTGACGCAAACTCATTTGAGACCCAGGCCTCTGGGGCGATGTTGATTATAGGACCTCCTGTCTGGGGAATGTCTCTCCATGTAAGCCCAGAAGGGTGTTCTGGTCTCTAGAGGAAGAGAGGTAACGCTGGAGTGGTCCCGGAGCTGATTAGTAAGGCCAAGGAGGAGGATCCTCTGTGCTTTGCCAAGTGATGTTAAGACTGGAGAAAATGAGCAAGAGCTCAAACCTTCTGAATCTATAAAAACTGGTGTAAATGTTCCACTTAGACCTGGGACAGCAGCGTTAAGACAGAGCAGGAACTGATTGTAACTGGGCTCAGCGAGGAACAAGTTGAACCCAGAGCCTATGTTTCAAACCTTGTTCCCTCTTACGTTTTTGTTCATTTTTATAAGGTGATGACTGGCTCACATCGTAATTTTAATAAAGATGTAGCTGTAACAGAAAAAGCACGGAATTATGTGCTTTCTCCCTTCCTCTCATTTAACTCTATCAGACGTGCTTTCTTATTCATCTTAGGTGTGCACATCCAAAGTGCTCTAGCATTCACCCAGCTGGGCTCCAGGTGCTCAGGAAGAATCAACTGCATCGACAGGCCTTCCCTTGCAGCCACAGGGAGGTCGAGACCACAGTTCATCCGAAACTCTGAGCTTTTCAGGATTTCCCAGAATGTGCCAGAAGTAGCCCCAACTCTCCAGTCCCCCTCTGACTGACCCCTGGCTGGGAACGTCCAGGCCTGTGCTCCCAGGACAGACTGCTGCAGCAGTTGTCCCAGAGCATTTGGTGCTTTGTCAGCTCCCACACTGGACGGCGACTCCTGAGTCAGATTTCCCAACTTCATGACTTCAGCATGTGTGGCCATAGGGACTGGGCGGTCACGCTCTCCACAACATCTGGCATGCTCTACCTCTTGGGCCTCATCTTGCAAATTTTATAATGAAAAAAAAAAGTCCTAATTATCTCATTTCTTTCCCATTGGATGAGTTTTGGTGGGAGGAAGGATTGCTGGGAAAAAAATGGCTCTTATCTCTTCCTGTGCATTATCTGTATTTGAAATCCAGACATGAAGATATGTGTGGGACAGAGGAGGGCTTTGGGATACATTCTGAGACCCACGGGCCTGATCAGGCAGCTACGCCAGCCACTCATGTTATCCACGATGATTTATAGTCATGTGACCCATATTCCTGAGGTGAAGGAAAGACCACCACTGGCTGTGGCCAAGACCCCCTTGGAAAATCAAGAAACAAGAAGAACAAATGGCACAATCAGGTGAGGAGAGAAAGGGGAACTGGAGGACAAGAAAGTGATGAAATGGGTTAAAAACAAAAAATAGAGGTAAGAACATGGACACAATTCCCTACTTCACAAGAATTGTTTTTTCTATTGCCCTGATCATCCGTCTTTGACTTTTAAAAGGAAAGGTGTATTTCTTCATTGTATTAATCCCCTAGAAGTGCTTCAATGCATCAGACATTTGGGGAATTACTATTAATAATTTAGGAATCTCTCTCTTTATGTCCGATTATAGCTCCTACTCTTAGCCAATATTTGAAACTCATGTCAGACTTGGTAAAGACTCAATGAATAATGGGAATGATTAATTTTAAAAAAATTAACTTCACTGGTGAGAAGTTGTTTACTTTGGGGACAGAAAGGTAGACAGAAGTGAGGCCACCATTTGTTTCCTTCTCTCTTCATTTTCATTTCCCTGCTTTTTTGCTAAAAGAGCAATTTTTAAAGAGAAAAAAGACTACCGAATCCCATTAACACCGACATTCATATTTGAGATCATCACGGAGACTTGGTCTCATGCAGCCTTGTACTGCAACAGTGTTTTACATGTAGTGGGGATTGCAAAAATGTCTAAAAGATGAATACAAGTCATGCCTTGGTTGTCAGCTGATAACTCAGCGTCCATGTCATCTCCTGCTACATTCTCTCTGCATCACAGGGGCAGAGCCTGGAAACACATTTCCCAGAAACCTTCCCAGTGTGGTTGTGGGTTAGAGTCAGCCTTTAAGAGCCCTTGCACAAGATTTGGAAGCCAGTGTTGTCCAGCATCAGTTCCAGGCAGACGTGTGGTCAGTCGGCAGATGCAGGGGTTTCCAGGCAATCCTTAGTGAATCACCTGTCCTGGAGCTGTAGGCCAGTGGTGTTGGCTTCCTATAGACTCTTGAAATTACAGTGACTTGGGGGCAAGCGTTTGAGAATTACAGATTTCAGTGCAGCATGCAGCTGAGGGCAGCAGCTGGAGTTCCCCTCGCTCTAGCTCCCCAGCCCTTCCAACAGTGCTGTAAGCCTCTAATTCTCTGATTTAAAACATTACAGCTTGTAATACCTACAGTGGCCTCTGTTTCCCTGACCAAGCTCTGGCAAATACAGCAAGCCACTGGAATGGCACGAGATCACTTAGGGAGGGAGTATAGATAGAGACAAAGACAGGGGAGTACACAAGTTACTTCCTTCTTCCCCAGCCTGGCACAGTCTGACACACTGCCCTCAGTGGGGCCCTCCCAGTATCCCAGCAACATGGCAGGGAGACCGGTAGTCACAACAACAATAGATGTCAGTTATTACAACCTACCACAGGCACTGTGCACACATACTTCTATAGGTGTCATGATCTTCATTTCACAGCCTATGAAACTGATATTCAAAGAGATCAGTGACTTGGCCAAGGCCACTTGGCTATTTACTAATTTGGACTTTCACCCTGGACTACCATGAAATTCCATGTTCATTCTACTCTGCCACACTGCCTTAAGTCGCCAGCCTTACAGCCTCCTTGTCTCAGTTTTTCCATCTGTTAAATGAAGAAATTGGGTTTGATGGCATCCAATATCCAACTGTCAGTGACCTTGTGCAAGGACAGAGTCCACTTCAGGCCTGCCTCTGGAGACCACCAGGGCAGCCCACAACTCATCACAAATGGCACAGTCAGTTGGAAGTTTAAGGCATCAATATGGCACATTGGAAGGAGGAGGTCTGGGTTCACATTCTGCACTTTCTGGCTGTGTGATGCTGGGCCAATTGCCAAAATGCATGAACCTCAATAACATGAGGGCTTACTAAATGGTTGTTACTGTCATTTCCCTCTGAGCCATGGCATGAGGCAGACAGAGAGGACAACCAGGAATACTGGGCTGAAGGGGTGGGGAACGCAACACAGGGAGAGGAACACAGCAGGGTTGCGAGTTGCACAGCCCTGGGAGATATCCTGGGTGTCTAAGGTACAGGGAAGGCACACAGCCAAAGACAGAGAGAGACAGAGTAAGAAATTATCAGCGGCTGAGAATAGTGAGCAGTTGGCCACCCAGGAGGTGCTCCTCAAAGTTAAACAAAAATGGTGCTCAGGACCCCAAGATATTCTTTCCCTAATTTAAAGAAACAACCTTTACTGAAAGTATTCCACTTTACAGATTTCAAATGTTAATAGCACAACCTCTGGAACATATTGATTCAGGTTTAAAAGGAACCACGTGTGTCCAGCATCCACTCAATGGAATATTCTGTAAGAGCAGAGTAACTCAGGTAGAAAAACAATGTTTCAGTGTCTTTAGTCTATCAATTATCTCAGCAAAATCGACTGTTTGCCCCCAAATATAGTCCCTGTAAACGAGAAATCATGGGGAGATCACTAAAGGGAGGACTGAGCCCTGCCAGCATATAAAAGACACTTGAAAACTGCTTAGCTGAACCAGCTCCTGAAATCACAAGAGGGAATGAGAGGAGATACGGTTATCAGGACAAAATAATGTCTCCTGGATGCAGAAAGAATGTTGAAACTTTGTAACTCTTTGATGGGGGAGCTAACGTCACTGACCTGAAGCTAAAGAGGCTCCACTCCTAGAGAATGTGAATTTCTGGGCCTCTAAGAAAGACAAGCATAGAGGAACCTCCACTACCCGCGCCCTAAGAAAGATTTAACAATATGGAAATGATTTCGCAGGCACGCCAGCCGAAGTACCCAAGTAAACAGTACCACTTTCTAAAGGGAGTTATTCAAAATCTCCATGGAAATCTGTAAATATCAATGTCAAGAACAACAGAGGCAATATTTTGGACATGGTCTCAGAGTATTGTTTCAAACTTGGGTTCTCCCTGTGGCAGAAAGAGAGCGGCACTCAGGAGCTCTGAGCTTAAGTCCCAGGATGGACCACTTTTTAACTGAGTGACCTTGTGACCTTGGGAAAAATCACTTTGCTGCCTTAAGTTGCTTCCTTCAACTATAAAACAGGGATAATGACATGTGCTCTGCTGACTCCCCAGGATTCTCGTGAGGTCAAAATGATAAGAGTGTGAAAATGTCTTAGAAAATAGGAACATTCTCAGCATATAACCCATTGCTAAAATCCTGTATTCCTGACTATGGTAACCCTACCTAATTGCTCAGACTTTAAGTTATCACTCTTTTAATGACAAAATAAAAACCCTTGATAATTAATTTCTTACAGCATGGGTGTGGCTAGTGATTCCATTCCACGGACTGACAAATAAGAAACAAACTGCAACCACACACCACTGCCATTGTACACACAGTCACCAATAGGGAAGTCCAGGCAAAACTTGTGTGGCAACAGCTACACTGTGCATGCAAGACTGGAGTGGACCACGCCTTCACCAATAAATGTCAGCTTGATCTGAATTACTTGCTAAAGCACAACTTAGACAAAGCCGAAAAGGAAAACCAAAGCTTTCTCGATAAAATGGAATCCCAAAGCATAAATAAAAGATTCCACCTGAGAAAAATGATTTATTATCCCTCACTCAAGCAAAGAATGCACAGTCCAGTCTATGTTACCACATCTCTTAAGTTGTTTGTTACTGGTTTATAAAAAGCTCATGCACGTGTGTATATAGACATAGACACACATGAGTGCACACACACACACACACACACACACCACAGATTTATAAGTTCTGCTAAAAGAAAACCACATTACCCCATACCCAGGTCAGTTACAGCGCGATGAAGATTTCCATCAGCCAGAGAGAACTTGGGATTCAGGAAATCTGAGGCTACCGATCCTTGGACATTAAAATGAAGTTGTCACAAAAGAAAAGAGACTGAATGTCTAAAATTTTAAAACTCATCATATCTCCCATGAAGATGTGAATGAATTGATTCTGCATCGAACCAGTTTGGATCACATAAAATTCATTTCCTTATAAGCTATGTGATTAGAAATGCTGGAAATAATCATTTTACAGCGTAAAGGCTCTCATTCTCCAAGTTCTCCAAGTCAACAAAGATGTGATATACTGTAAAGAATATGTACATTTTTAAGAGGAAGACAGCAAATATTTTATTTTTTTTTCTAGTCATACATGCACCCTGAAAATGCTGAATGTTTCCCTTTTCCAATGTAATTTAGACAGTTTCTCAAAACCAAGAGCAGATTTTCCAGGGTTTTTAAAGATTCTTATAGTTGTGTATCTCTTATAAGACATGACCAGCTTGCCATGTGACCATTCCACTCTATAGTTAAGGTAGGTGAAATATTCAGATAAAATATTTGAGACAAGATATTGGATCAGTGGAGAAGAGTCATTTGGGGACTCAATGAACATTTCTGTCTTGGGGTTTTAAAAAAACTAATCAATAAGAAGCAAACATTTTAGTTACATTATTCAAACATAGCTGACATTTCAACGTTTAAAACCCGGGTTTTCCTCATACAAATCCACCTCAGCAGCTCTATTGTACCTGGCAAGACCACAAGATTCTTATTTTGTGTCAATTAAGATGTGTTAGACCCTTCGAGGTATAAACAGTAAAGAAATGTATTTCAGCTCTGTTGCTCCAAAATTCTCTCGGCCTGACCCTTCTGCACGTGTTGGCTTTGTCTTCAGGCTGGCTGCCTTCATGGTTGAAAGTTGGCTGTCAACGGCATCTAGGGCTACCTTTTTCCTTGTTCATGTTCAGTGAGCAAGAGACAAAACCCTCACCCAACTGTGGAATAAAAGTCCTTCCCTTTAGTCTTGTTTGGCCAACAAATTCCCATGCCCACCGCTATACCAATAGTTGCTAGGGGACCATCAAACATGAATTGTCCTAGCCTCTGATCAACAAGAGAGATAGCTTGGACCAACCAAGACTCACCCCTGAAACCAGGGGTTCAGTGAACCTCCCTTGGCTGCATTGGATGTGGGGGTTGAATCGCTGAAGAAGATCAGGGTTTTATTAGGAAGGAAGAAAGGAAGAATGGATGCTAGGAAACAATTGACAATGTCCATGCCAGAACCCACTGGGATTCCCAGAAGAAGCGTTGAGAAGAATTTTGGCTATGCTGGAATGTCTGAAATTTATCTGGACCACTTAGTGGTCCACCATTAGTAGGATGGAGTGTTTCTAAATGTAACTCTGCGCTTCCACCTAGCCCCAGGAAATGGATTCTAAGTTCCTAAAGACTGAGAGCTGCAAATAAATTTAAAATAGCCAGATGAAACTTTATCAGAGCCTGTTATAAGAGCTATAAAATCAGATGAAACAAAAACATTCCCCACATTAGGGAAAACAGCAGCAGCAGCTAGTGACTGAGGACAGCAAGCAGCAGAGAAACGCAGCAGGAGGCAGCGGAAAAGCCCAAATGCCTTCAAGAAGACAAAAGTCACCCACTATGGAAAGAAAGGAGATTTGGGGTGGCTTTGGGGCTTACTGCTACTGTTAAGGGCTCAGAGCCAAAGATGTGAAAAGAATTCCAGAGTCCTTGGTAAACACTAAGAATACTTGTTTATAGCCCTCCTCTCTCTCCCAGGCTCAAGGATGTTTCTTGTAAAGAAGGATCTTCCAAGACACGATATGTAAATTACACTTCAACAAAGAAAAAGGAAAAAAGAAAAAGAAGAAGGACCTTCCAAGAACTCCTGAAAAGTGAGCAGATTGGAATTTTTGACTTACTGTGTCACCATAGGAAGAATACAGAGAAAGAGATACAGCAGTGCTCATTTTGCTTAGATCAAAAGGCACAGTCGTTTGATCTGTGCATGCTTCAATATTCCTCTTTCAGAGATAGAGAAAAAGTGGTAGGAAACAATTAAAGAGCTTAACAGAAAACTATGGGCAAACCAAGTTTTAAAAAATTGGAATATAGTATACATACCAAAAGACACACACATATACACACATATGCAAACTATTGCCTGAAATTTTCATATCATTAAGACAAATGCCTGGTTTAAGTCACCTTGAATTAGGTAGAAGTAAAATAACTTCCCAGAAGACTAGCTGCCCACAACATACCCCAATGAAGAAATCCTCTTGTCTGAAATAAGAACAAGGAAAAGAAAAAGAAATCCACTATATGATGATAAATGGCCATGAATTATAGAGTCAAGATTCAAATAATTTTGGCAGTCTTAAATGTTGGGGAAAAAAAGCAAAATGATTAGGGACAAATGCAAAGTTCATCAATTTAGTTGAAAAAAATCAACTGTATAGACAAGAGTTTACCTGCTTAATAGCTGTGAGTTTTGACTGGGTCTGTTAGTTGACTGTAAGTCTGATATGTGATCATTCATGTAATAGAACTTCTTAAAAATCAATAAAATATTTAAATCATGGACTGTGATAATCTCACCATTTTCCAGTTGAATCAGATCTTATCTGGAGATATGGATAGCTCGGTTCTGGATAACTGAAGTAGTTCATAGTGGTGTTGATAAAGTAGGATGTTCAGAGGAGAATGTCACAGAAGGCAGAAGCTCTGGAACCCATACCATAAATGTAGCAGAGAGGCTATCCTATCAAGTTGAAAATAAAGCCCCTCTGTGTTATTCCAGGGAGCAAAGATTTCAGCTCTCTGTAAGAATAAGTTGGCACCATTAGAAGTGGCCTATATCACAAGCCTGGAAGGCAAGAGCTCAGACTCGGAGGCCAGTTTCCCTGGGTTCATGTCCTGGCTCTGCCATAGTGACTCCATAACTTTGGGCAGGTTCTTGAATCCCTCTGAGCCTTAGTTTCCTCACCTGCAAAGTGAGGATACTATGAGTTCTCACCTCACAGGATTCTTCCAAGGAATACAAGAGTTAATGTAAGTTAAATCATGGAATGAGATAATCTCACCATTTAGAACAGTACGTGGTAAATTGTAAGCATTGTATAAGTCTTTGTTATCAACACAAAGGGCCAACTTTTTCATAATCAGAGATTCCGTGTGTATTGGGTTGCTAAGGTTGCTCTAACAAACTACCACATCATGGGTGGCTTGAACAATACAATTATTGTCTCACAGTTCTGGAAATTAGAAATCCAAAATCAAGGTGTCAGCAGATTTGGTTCTTTATGGGGGCTGTGAGAAAGAATCTGTTCCAGGCCTCTCTCTGATCTTCTGGTGGTTTGCTGGCAATCTCTGGTGCTCCTTGACCTACAGAAGCATCACCTGATCTCTGCCTTCGTCTTCACACGGCGTTCTCCCTGTGTGAGTGTCTGGCTCCGCATTTTCCCCTTTATAAGGACACCAGCCGTATGAGATTGCGGCTCAGCCTAATGATCTCACTTTAACTTGATTATCTTTGTAAAGACCCTATCTCCAAATAAGGTTACGTTCTGAGGTCCTAGGAGTCAGGACGTCACACATCAATTTAAGGAGCACACAATTCAAACCACAACAGCATGCCACTGGGGATCTTTGCAAAGAGGTCAGATGGCCTGTGGATCAGAGATGTTGCTGGTTTTAGTCCTACAATGCAGCCAGTTGAGGACATGCTTTTACAAAATAATTATTGATCAAATCAGAACTCCCAGCATGCAATTTAGGGTGCAATAAAAAGATTGATTTCTTAACCCAGGGACCTAACTTGGCCTTACAAATTAGTGCAGTAAAAGTTCAGAGCAATATAGCTGTTGCCGCCTTGGTCCATTTTCCTGCAGAGACCACGAGGGGAAATATCCAGCTACGGCCCCTTCAAGGCTGAGCTCTGTCCTGAACCACCTGCATTCCTGCTTCAGCATTCTTTTTTCTCCACAAGCACCAAGCACCAATACAGAAGTACCTGTGGGGAAACAATAGTATCCTATCACTTCTGGGCCACTGCAGACTTCTTCCACCTTCATCTCATCTTAGCCTTCATCCAATCACAGAGGATAGGGACATCAAATGGTTTCATTCTCATTTCTATGTGAGGGAACTGAGAGGTTAAGCTTTGACTCTGGGTCGTATAATTAATTAATGACAGTGCTGTGATTAGGTTTAAGTTTCCTGATAATCTATCAATCACAAGTTGATTTATCGAGCATCCCCTACTTGTCTAGCACCGTGCTGAGCAGTGAAGATTGAGACCTGCAACTGCCAGTGCTGATTGAAAAGCCACATCATTCCAGGCCAAGTGGACTTTCTGTTCACTTTCAACCAAGCCATGACCATAAAAGTGCTGAAACTTGTTTTTCTTTTTCTTGGCACAGTTACATGCAGATCGCCCAAAGGCCTTCACTTCAACCTCCCACTCTAAGCAATATTTTGAATTGCTGTTTCCGTGCTCCTCACCAGAACCAGCTCTTAATTCTCCTTGCTATACTTCGACAAGTGCTGGAGACTGTTCCTGCTCCTGCTCCAGACTCATACCTTGAAGAAGATGGCACTGCATTTGGATTGGTCATTTTTCAGCTTTGTGGTGTCACTGACAAAAATTGTGTATATTCAAGGTATATAATGTAATGCTTTGATATATGTATACATTGTGAAATGATTACTATAATACAATCAAGCTAACATATCTATCATCCCTGGTGTGTGTGTGTGTGTGTGTGCGTGTGTGTGTGTGTGTGTGGTGAGAACACTTAAGATCCCTTTTGGAAAATTTCAAGTATACATTATTGTTAACTATAGTCATCATATTGTGTAAGTCTTATTAATCTTATAAACTACAAATTTGCACCCTTTGACAACATCTTCATACAGAGAGCAATGTTTTAGATTTTCTCTATGCACTGGAACTACCTCCACTTCTTAAACGCAGGCATCAACCCAGAAAAGAGCAGTATGTGCCTCCCCCATTTGTCCAAGGGCAGCCCTGTTCAGTGAGTGCATCAGTCAGATTTGCTGCATAAAAAATAACCACACATGAAAGCAATCTCAGTGGAAATCAACACATCTGTGAGTTGAGAGGCCTTTGGCTGCTGATGTAGCCTGAACCTGAGTTGGGCTGGACTTGCCTCCAGCCTGTGGAGGAGTTGGAGTTGGGTTTAGATCTCCTCCACTTGTCTCCAATCCTCCCTGGACCAGCACTTACATGAGGCATGTTCTTCCCATAACAAGGGGAAGTAGCATAAGAGGGCAAGCACAGTCTCATAAGTCTATTTCAGGCCTATGCTCACGTCACATCCATTAACCTCCCATGGGCCAAAGCAAATCACCTGGCCAAATCCAAAGTCAAGGGGTGAGTAAGTGTCCTCCTCCCACCATGAGATCATGGCAAGAGTGTGTAGGTGTAACAGACTACAGGGAATGAAGAATTAGGACCAATAATTTTATCTACCCCAGTAAGATGAAGGTCCCATTCCTCAGGTTGCTCATGGATGGCTCTCCCATTATGTACCTGTCTTTCCAGTAGCAGCTGCAGCAGCACATGGTTTCATCTTTGACCATTGAGTTCTCCAGCCTTCTCTTTTCCTCTCCAAATTCCATAACACCATCTTTTCAAAAGCAGCTCCTCCCTCTTCATGCTGCTTTATTAAAAGCTTTCTGCCAGGCTGGCAAGTTGAGGAATTTCACCTGCATCTAATATGCAATAATTTACTAATGTAACCCAGCACTGTTTGCTTTTTTTCTCAGTCGGTTGCCTGCCTGTTGCATTGTGGTTGGCTGAGTTCCAAAAATCATAATAGTGAAGGGAAAAAAGAAACTATTTAGAAGATGATTATCCAAATATCCAAGCCATTCTCCAGGTAATGAATCCATATTGAGTGAGACCAGCATTTGGAACAATAATGTAAGAGGAAAAGAAAAATGAAAAATTTCCATCAAAGTACCAGGTCCTACATGTGTGCCTTTGTAGGCCCACAATATGGAGCCTAATAGATTTAGTTGTTCACACCTCTCCCATATTTTCAGAGCCATTAACCAGGGTGGACTTGTCAGGGTTTCAACAATGTAATTGTTTAGCTATAAATTTCCCTGCTGGCTGGGGCCGGAGGTTTCCAATAATCACAGGCAAAAGCAAAAGTCAAAATAGATAGTGTGCACCAAGGAAGGGAGAGAAACCCAGCATGAGGACGTGTCCAGGGAGGCGCTGGGGCAAGGTGGAGGGGGCGAAGTTTGCCGGAAACAGAGGATGCTGAGAAGTAGGGCACAGGACCAGGGAAACTCGAGGTTAGACTGCCCGCAAGGTTTCTGCTTCTGTCCACAAAATGAAAACAAGCCTGGGCAGCTGGCTGCCTCCCACTCAATCAACCTGGAAGAAACACAGAAAGGAGAAGGAAGACTGGATGGGTTGGGTGAGACCAGAGCAATGCTGAGCTCCACAGGGCGAAGAGCTGAAGCAGAAGGTGTAGACTGGCCGGCTGGCCTGGTGCATTCACTCCTCTACCTTCTCCATGCCCCTTGCCTGAGGGTCCCAAGACCCTCAGGATTGGTGCATCACAGTCAAAAGCTGTGTTCCTCACACGGATTTAGACTGTCACTCCCGGTAAGGAATGCACTTTCCATGGTGACTCCATGTACACACAGCTCTGTACAAATGGAAGAAAGTTTTATAAAATCATGTGACTACTGGTAGGATGCCCTCTGTATTTTTCAACCTCGTCTACTCTCCATTCTATTCTCTCTTCCACTCTTTTTTTTTTTTTAAATGCTGGCTAACTCTAAATTGATTTTGTGACCCGTTAATGGATGCCACCGAGAGTTTGAAAAACTGATCTATAGAGATCATTTCCTTCCCAAGTTGCCTTTTTCACAGCATTTAGAAGAGGATCTTGCTAAAATTATGGCCTAATAGAGGGGCAAAAAATTAGGGTGTTGGGCTACCATTCTGTGGGACCCCCAGCACTATGCCTTGGAGCCCACCTGCCCCTCCTCTAGAAGTGGTATTTGAGTCCCTTTGTTCATATAGATAATGAGGTACAGTAGCTGTTACCCCTAAAGGAACTGGAGTTCACAGCCCAATGACTGAGGACTCAAGGAGTTCAACTACTAGAAAGCAAAGGCAACAGGTTGAACAACTTATACTACTTAAAGCAGATTTATTGTAACAGACAGATCAAGATATATAAGTACGTATGATAAATATCCTCAGAGAGACAGCAAGTGATGTTGGTCATATGAAGAAGAAATAGGAACCCAAAAGAAGGAAACAAGTAGTGATTTAAATTATAAAAAAATAACGGTTGACATAAGGAACACAATAGATACAAAAATAACAGGAAGTATACAGCCAAATAATGAATTAGGGTGCTGAAATATTAGGGTCTCTAACAGAAAGAAGTATGAGAGGACAGAGAAAAAATGCCAGAGGAAACATGGGAGACCTGCCAACATCTGGATAGTATGAGTTGAAGAAGGAGGGGGCAGCAGTCATCATGGAGTATATATCTGGTTATAGAGATGTATCTTTTCTATAGCTGAAGATGTAATAATAATGAAATTTCTCATAATTAAAGATTAAAAGGGCTAAGAAAGTTTCAAACAAGACATATGAGAAAAACTCACACTTTGAGACATTAAAAATGAAATTTAAGAACATCACAGAAGAAGAAAAAATTCTAGAATCTTCCAGAGGGAAAGGGCAGATAACCTTCAAAGGGCCTAGAATCTGACTTCACACTTAATTGACAGCAGCTGTGAGTGCAAGATGATGTATAAAAGCTAAAAAAAAAAAAAAAGGGTACAAAAGCAATGAGGAAAAACAATTTTAATACGGAATTCCATATTTAGCTAAATTATGAGCTAAGTGTGGAAGCTCAATAGACATATTCTCAAGCATACGAAGCTTTCACAGGTTTGCCATACAAAGAACTATTTAGAAAACTCAAGTAAGAAGTAAATCCAGGAGACGGTGAGAAAAAATATGGGAAATAAAAGATTCAAATAATTGACTAGAGTTCATTATTGTCTAAAGAAACAAGAAACAAAGAAAATAAAAGGAAATAAGTATATCCATAATAACCCAGAACAAAAGTGTTAAACAATAGCAACAAAGGGGTGGTGGAAAGGAGTGGATACCAAAGAGACATGAGCATGAGCTAACATGTTTGACATCTTCAGTGGAAGATTCTGGATGGATAATAGATGATAAATTATAGATAGATGATGGATGGACGGATAGATCTGAGACATCCATAGGGATAAATAAATACAAACATAGGAGAGACAGAGATTCAGATTAGCTAAACATTGCTTTTGTGTGTATATATATAATTTTAATATGCAGTCTGTGACAGAAATTAAAAGAAAACAGAGAAATGAAAAAGATATTTCATGGTGAATAAGAATCAAACAAGATCAGAGTGGCATTCAGTCATTAAATAGAAAATGTCTGATTTCAAATCAAAAGTATAGTTTATTATATCTCAAACAAGAAGCAGTACAAATAATCAAAGTATGTGCCTAAACTATCAACACAGTTTTGCCATCTTAACAGTAGCTTATTTATGCCAGTAGCCAAGAAGCCTGGAGAGCGAGTGGCGATGAAATCTTGAAAGGCATTTTCCACGGCTTGTTGAGAATTGAATATTTTTCCTTGCAAGAAGTGGTCCAAAGCCTGGAAGAAATGGTAGTGAGTTGGTGCAAGGTCTAGTGAATATGGTGGATGACAGAGTTTCCAAGTCCAGCTTCTGTATGTAGTTTGAGCAGTAATGGCTTGTGCGACATGTGGCTGAGCGTGGTCTTGCAAGAGGTTTGGCCTGAGATTGACCAATCTCAGCTACTTAATTGCAAGTATCCTCATTATGTCATCCAATTGGTTGCAGTAGACATCTGCTATAATCAACTGACCAGGTTTTATTAAGCTGAAGTGGATAATACTAGTGTTGGACCACCAAAAAGACACCATTAGCTTTTTTTGTTGAATATTCTGCTTTGGACTGCGTTTTGGCACTTCATCTTTATCCAACTATTGTGCCAAATGCTTGCAATTGTCAAAAAGAATGCATGTTTCATCATATATAACAATACGGTGTAGAAATGCTTCACTTTTATGTTGGTGACAGAAAAGAAAGGCAAGCTTCAAGACGATTTCTCTTCTGATGTTCATTTGATGCATGTGGTACCCATCTATCCAGCTTCTTTACCTTGCTGATTTTTTTCAAATGGTCCAATATTGTTTGAATAGTAACGTCAGACCTTGCTGCTAATTCACAGGTAGGTTGAGATGGATTTGCTTCCACTACAGTTTTAAGCTCATCATTATCCACCTTGCTCTCAAGTTGCCCATGTGGCCCATTTTCAAGATTAAAATCATCAGAATGGAACTTCTCAAACCATTGATGTGCTGTCTGTTCATTAACCACATCCTTCCCAAACACTTCATTGATATTTCAAGCTGTCTGTGCTGCATTTGTTCCACAATGGAACTCAGATTCGAAAATAACATGAATTTTTGACTTATCCCTGGTTTCACAAAACTTGCTCTAAAAATTTTGAAAGATAATCATAAGCCAAAATGTGTGTTTGAAAGAGTGAGGATGTACCTTCACAATAAAAATAAAACAAGAAGTGTCAAAGGGAAATGTCAGAGATATCAATTGTCTAACTTAGTACTTAAGGAAATCAGACATTTCATATTTAATAACCTATACTGCTAGTGTCCAGGACACTGAATGACACAGGAAGTATAGTAACTAAATCCAAAATAGACTCGCATAGTAATAATTGAATTTAAAAAAAGGAAATCAGCCCAGCTTCTGGCTCAATATGGCAGGATTAACATGTGCATTTAACTATCTCTGCCCTCTCCCCATAAAACTTTACTAAAATGTCAGTAATACGATTTAAGACATACATCCATTAGGACAAAGAAAACATTATTGGAAATATTAATATCTTACCAATATAGCCTAACTGGATGGAGGTAGGTGGGCATGGAAACCACCAAGAAGCAAGATTATAAGCACCAGAGAAGTGGAAAAGCTCCGTAATTGAAAGCACTCAATTCTGGGTATCTCAGAATATGGGGGTACAGGGAGTAGAATATATGGCTGAAAATAGGGGGATTGAGTGAAAGTCTTTATATGGAGAATGTAGATCCCACGTCCTTTCATACCACCCTGTAATACCAAGCAACAGATCTGCCCTACGTTCAAGCAAAAGACAAGAGGATGCAGCCTTGGTTCCGCTCCTCACCAGCGCCAGGTGCTCATCTGCGGTCTCAATCTCAGACCCAGCCTTCAGTTCAAATCTGCGTAACCATTGATCCAGGAGCCCTCAGGCAAATACAAATTTAAAAAAATGTGTGCATGAAACAGACTTGACTAGAAAAGAATACACAAGCATAGAAAGGTAACATGACTTTCCCAAGGTCATGTGGACAAGGGACAGAGACATTAAATCCCGAATCTCCCAATACCTTGTATTTGTTCATTCATTCATTGATTTAAGAAACATTATAGCAAGAACAACCATGATGATTAGTTCTTGCATTTGGGGGCTCACAATCCCGTGAGCTGAGAAAGGGGTAAGCAAGACTGGTGCTAAGATGGAGCTGTGCTCAGGGGGCTGGCCAAGAAGCATATTATGCCTGAGCTGAGTCTCAATGGGTGAGGACAAGAGAAGGAGAAGGGGATGAAGGGGACCGACACAGAGGTAAGAGTGATCACTGTAGCGGTTCTTGAAAGCTAGACAGCAAAGTTCAAGGGAAGTTACAAGGAGAGTAGAAGCTGAAGCATCAGGCAGGAACCAGGTTGGCAAGAGCCAGTGAGTCATACCTGTTCTTCATCCCCCAGCTGGAGGAGGAGGGTGCTTTTTAAAGGGTTTGAGCAGGGGAGTGACTTTTGTCCAGTTTATAATCCATTTATTAATGTGATTCCAAAGGCTATTCAAGGTAAGATAAGGAAAAGGAGAAGGGAGATCATTTGCAAAAGGAGGCCACAACATGAAATGAGGTTGGGAACATGAGTCCTGCGTTCAAAGAACAATCAGCCATGCTCCCTACCTCCAGGAAATGATGAGAGACAAGGAGGCGGTTGGACAGATAGGGCCAGTAGAGGCAGACACAGAACCGAGGATGTTAGACTGGATGCAACATGCCAGTGCTTCTCCAAACTTTCTATCCAAAGGCCGAGGAAAAGGAAACCCAGAAATCTTGGGTGGTGGCCAAAAGTGGACTTCTACAACCTCAGAATGTCTTTGAAATCTGTGTTTAATCTTCAAAATCCATATGAGTTTTATATTCTACTTTATATAAGATCAATGTGTTTTAGTATAAAAAATACTATTTTTAATAACTTTCTACTAAAAATACTTAACTTCCCACACCCCAAGAAATCTTTCAGTCGAATGAATATTTCAGCAAGTTGCTCCTGTGGCTCATGTCTCATGAAAAGCAATACTTGAGGACATGGAGATGAGCAGCAGTGAGGAATTGGGTTTCTGCAGACGAGCTGTGAGGGGAAAGAGGTACTGAGGGCGTCACATAAGCTGGAGGGTGTTGGGCGGGTGGGCTGGTTGGAAATGGGTGCTGGGAAGCCAGGTGAGAGAGAACCTGATGAGATCTTAGACTAGACGCTGGCAGTAGATGGATAAAAAACGACATACACAAGAGAAATTTTTGAAGACCTGGCAGATAACTCAATGTAGGGGCCAAAAGAAGGAGAAGGAATCAGAGATATTTCTGACTTTGGACCATGGGCACCAGATGCCAGGGTAGAAGAGGAGGACGTTGAGAAGGGCCAGGAGGAGTGTGTTGACTTGGGCCAGCTGTGCACATGTATGTGCATGTGCAGTGGAAACTGGATGCTGGGGACAGGCAAGGACATCTAAGCTCAAAACACAATGGCAGGAGAGGGGTCATCGTCACAGAGGTCACAGCTGACACCACACGAGAGGGTGGAAATTCTCAGGGGGTGAGAAGAGAGGAGGAAACACCAAAGGCTGAGGACCCAGCTTTGGGAGAAAGACATATTAATAGACCAGCCATGGAAATGGGGAGAGGACAGCCTCGGCAGGAAGACAAAAACGTGTATTGGGCTAATATGTAGACATCATGCTGTCATTTATAGGAAGCAGAAAAGTTCGAACTGGATGAAAAAAAAAAAAAAAAAAGCAGGGACGAGAATTTCTTAGTTAGCAGGACTGAGGAACCCAGGGGCAGACCCTGACCTCAGCCACGCTCAGGGCCCAGTGCTCACACGATGCCGTCAGAAACGTCCCCACTTACCACCTTGCTCTGAGTCCCTTGCCAGTGGCTTCACCTCTGCACAGACTTTCTCATCATGACGGCCCCTGGAAGCTCCAGGCTTTTGTCCTCTTCTCTCATCAACCCCAGATGAAAAAGAACTTCTCTGTCCCAAAAGTTCCAACAGAAGTTCCAGGTTTGGGTCTGATTGGACCAAGTTGGCTCAGGGCCCGTCCTTAAACCACTGCTCTGGCGAGGCCAGGGCCACATTCCCCAGAGTCTCCCCACCCAAACCTACGTTAACCAGGCACTGGGGAGGGGGCGCTCCTAAATGGAAGATGGTTATGCCACCTCCACACAAAGAGGGAAGGAGCACTGTCGGAGAAGCACAGTGGGCCCAGCAGGAAGGGACATTTTAAGAAGCTGGGGGCGGAGTTGGGTGGCCAGACATGCTAAATGTCATACAAAGGCCACAGTAGGGGCCACAGAGGCCCCAGTGCACTTGGCTAGAGAGGAGACAGGCAGCTCTTCTTTCCTCTTCGTCTCCCCCTCACCTTAGAGAGTGAGTCTGAGGATGGCCAAACCCCGTCCCGTGTCCCCTCTCGTCACAACCAGCCTGCCATCCTGAACTCTGCTCACAGCCCCACCACAGCCTTCTAGAACCACACCAAAGCCTCTTCCCCCCCACACCCAGGTCCTCAGACCCCTCAGGCAATAAAAAGTCCCTCTGGCTTCTGAAAGCAGCCTTGTAACATGACAGCCAGGTCCTCCCTGGTGGGACTTCCCCGCCACACACATCATACGATTCCTTCTTTTCCAGCAGGTAATTTTTCCAGTGAAAGAATCATCCCTCCCCTGCCCTTTGCCTCTGACCCACCAATTGTTTGCCGAGGCAGGACCAGTAACACTCCCTGGCTGGACTTCAGAGCCCCAGTCCGGCCGGGGGTGCGAGGCTGGGATTTAACCAGGGCCTCAGAGGGGCTCATGTTCTATGAATCATCTCCCCAGTGCGCCAAGACATCAAACCAGACTTCACCCCTCGCTCTCTCTTTCCCGGCCCGCTTCAGCTCATTGGACTTTAAAGCAACGCCGCTGGCAGCAGCTCATCTGGAACATCCTGGCACGCTCCCCTTTTCATGAGAGCGGACACCCTTTGCCTCAGAGAGCGAGGTCAAGAGAGTCAGACAGACAGACAGACAGACGGACAGGGAGAGGAGAGTTTGGCAGACGGACAGGATGAATATGGATTTCGTGCCCCTGCTGTGGGAGGGGGAGCCCTGGCAGTCACGTCCAGCGTGAAAATACAGCTCGGGATGGGCCGACAGCAACTCCCCCTAGGAATCCGAGTGGGTTCTTTTCTGTGTGATGTTTTGAAGCATGTCAGCCTTCCTGGGCACTGTCAGCCTCCTTCAAATGCCCCGAGTGGGGGTGTGAATAGCAAGCTCTCACCGCCTTAGGCTGTGCAAAAAGAAAGGCTGGGAATACTGTTCCAGAGGTTTCCCCTCACTGTGAAAATCAAGGCAGAAATGCCTCGTCCTCAGCTCCCCAAATATGCTTGAAGATCAAGGGGCAGCTAAGCTAATCTATTATAAATTCTAATGTAGCACAGTTCCCTGACCAGAGCCTCTTCTCCGTCGGTGCCCCGAGCGTTAGCCAATATTTCATCAAAACCAGCTCCCTTTCCTGGTCCCCGCCTGCCCCTCCCGCTGACCTCGAGAGGCCTGCACTCGGGCTCCTCCTCTGTGCACGTGCTGTCCATGTGCACGCGTGGGCGCACGCACACACAAGACGCTGGAGCCTCGCCTTTTTTCCTCACTGAGGACCCTACCTGGCCCAGCCCAGTTTGAAATAACCATTTTTTACTTCAGCATGTCTGAATCCCACAAAAGGATGTTCAAAAACACCAAAATGCTAATACACACACACACACGCACACGCACATGCACACATGCACATACACACACACGCATGTGCACACGTACACGCACACCAAGACTCTCTGAGCTTTTCCATGAGATGTTTGCTCCTGAGATCTAGTCTTTTCTCCTGATTTTAAACTTTATTCCTTGCTCCATGTAGGCCTAAATCCCCAAAGTAATAAAAGCATATCCCAAGCCTAAGGAGTGGCTCAGTCACTTACATGCGCCAGGAAGTCCACCTCACCTGCCTGGAGGCCTCATGCAGCCACTTCAATACCTGCTTAATCTTAATCCTTCCTCCTATAAAATGGGTCTAACAACCACCACCAGGATTCAGACTGTAGGGATTTGCAGGTTAATTTCCGCCAGACCCTTTTGAAAATAAAGACACGATTGTCACCATGCAGCCTGGGCATGCTGAACCAGAGGTGGGCAGGGCTCAACCTGACTGTGAGACTCGGTTTGGGTGAGCAGTTTAATAAAGTATTATAGCCTAGCAGCTAGTGTGAGCAAAGAAGAAACTGCCCCCATAAAAACTGTACTTGCAGCAGAAGACATTGTATAACCCAGGTTTCTGTTGCATATACTAATCCTTAAGGAAAATCCCCACACAGTGCGCACCGCACCGTGTGCCAGGTACTCTGCTTAAATGGATTAACTCATTTGCATCTCTTAACCGCCACGCTGAGGAAGGCACCATCAGGAAGTCAAGTTTACAGATGAGGAAACAACAGTGGAATAGTTAAATATCTTGCTCAAGTGGTAGAGCCAGAATTTGAACCCAGAATGGTTCAAGAGACTGCTTTTAACCACCACGATGTACTGCAGAGAGCAAGTTCGTGAGCAAGCAAGCATGTGTGTGTGCATAGAAAAATAGGCTGGGAGAAAACACAGCACACTAGCTTGCAATTACAGGGGGTAGCATTACAGATAATTTTTCCCTTTCACTATAGTATTTGTATTTTATCTAGATTTTTCTAACATCTACAGTGAACATGTATTGCCTTTATAACAATAATTTTAAAATGTTCTTTTGAAGGAGCATTTCCCATTTCTGTTTCTCAGACCACCATGCTTTTTCACCCAAAGCAGCAGAGACAGGTAGGGGCAAAGCTCACACTGTCAGACAGGCATAAGCCATTCCTAGACACAGCCACCAAAACAAGGCACAATGACCTAGAAGAGGTTAGTCTGCAGTTAAGAAATCTCATAATCAAGGAAGCACAAAGTAGTAGCCTTGTGAACCCCACATCTACTCAACCTCCCAATGTCCATGGACAGCACTGAGGAGACAGTGGGAAGGATGGAAAGAGACCTAGATTGGGTTAGGGGTCAGGAGACCGAATTTCTAGACTTATCTCTCTCTCTTTCTCATCTTGTGATACTCAGATAATTTTGCACTATCAGACCCAGTTTTCTCAGCTTGACTCGTGAGAGCCTCCTGGATTCTAAGATAGTCAAAACAGATATCGCTTTTGTGCCAGTCACTCTCCACGGTGTTTACATGGGTGGCCTCATTAATCACCACAACAAGCCCCTTAAGTAGGTGTTGATATTCCCATTCCACAGATAGGAAAACTGGAGCTCCGAGACTAAATAATTCAATCAAAGGCACAAAACAGGGAAGCCACTGAGTTCAGATGCCGACCCAGGTGCATCTGGCCCCAGATCTTGCAGTTCTTTCTGTGAATAATGTTGCCAGGTTTCTAAAGCCAATATTCCAAAGACAAATACCCAACCTAATGCCCCTACTCTAGCTGTGTGTCAGAGTGGCGTTGACATGATCGTCACTGCTGTCTGTGCTGTTTTAAGGAAAGTGCTTTGTAACTCTGTCTCCACTTCAGCCCGCCCTTCCCTTCTTCCTTTCTTATCACTCAGACTCAGCGACGTCCTTCAGGGCCCCTTGAGCTTCCCAAAGTGAGAGGAGCCAGTTCATCAGGAAGAGAGCTCTGTTCCCTGGCACCCACAGAGAGAAAATCTCACATTAGCCCTGAGGTGCTGACCCACAAGCTTTTCCCAAAACGGGCCAGCGTGGACGGGAGGGAGGGAGCTCGCACTGCCCCCAGCCCGCTAGCTCTCGGGCAGGAGCAATAATGGAGAATGTGATAAGCTGTCACTAGAAGCCAGCTCCGTTCTCTGAGACTTAATGGTAGAATAACACAATAGGGTCAGACTAAAAAGGTTCCCTTATGAAAATTTTATCAGCAACTTTGGTAAATGGCTATGGGAAAGGTGCTTTGCTCGCAGGCAGACCTGGGACCCGATTTTACAAGGTACAGGCGGCCTGCATTGCATCACCCCCGCAAGATATTAAGGGCACTCAAATTGAATTAACACCAAATCAAGCCGGTGCACTTAACAATACAAATGCACTTAAGGGATGCCTCAGGATGATTTGTGACTAAAGAAAGCAAAGAAGAAAACAGACTGCAAGCCACAAGGGTGGTGTTGTGTGTCATATACAGGAAAGGCCATAAGTAGAACTTAGAATACCGGAAAACCATGAACTTCGGGGGCTCTCAAATACCTTAGACCCAGCAGTAAAGTAGAAGGCCGCTTTTGTGGTATACAGAAACAATTGATAAATAAATTACAGCCAATTTTCTTAGTGGCATGGTCTCCATTACCTCTGACAGCGGCGTAACTACTCTGCTAAGATGATAAGAGGCGAATAATGGTGTATCAGGTAGCGCCCCAGGAAATTCTTTGCCAGTTGCCAGGTTTCTTCATGACAGTGATGACACAAAGATCCTCAGTGAGAGCCAAGTGATGAGAAGTGACAGCTTGCCAGGCAGACCTTGACAGGTCCTAAAAAGAATCAGCTGAAAATGTCCCTGGCAGATGGGACTCCAGAGCCGGCGCTGGCCCTTTGGTTTCTTTCCTTCCCCCGTCAGCATTTGTCTGCACATGTTTTCTCCTCGCTCCTTTGTCCTCAGCCTCCCCACCCTCGCCCCACACCCCTATTTCACCCCCTCACCTTTTCTCTTGCACACGCCCTTTCTACCGAGCTGGAAGACAATTCGGCCATCTTCATAGATGAATGGCTCTTCTGAGATAATCTTGGAAACTTGGGTACGTTCTGGACTTGGGAGAATTCAGGGGGAAAGAATGGCCTCGCTGGGGATTCCTCTCCATCAAGTGAGATACACACACAAGCGTGCTTTTGTTACCTTTCAGGGAAAGAGCTGCCTACACGCAGGGTCTTACTCTGAAAACGGGCTCCATTTAGGTCGGCGGTGGCCTAATTTTGTCAGAGTTAAAGCAATTGCTCGTCGAGTCATGAGGTGGCTGGGAAACTGGGGCAGGCAGGTTCAGTTTTTCATTACAGAAAAAGAAGTTCTCAAATAGTATGAAGAGCCATCTAGCCACTGTTGTGTCTCAGCCAGGACTTGTCACTCCAGGAGACAGACATTACCATAAGAGAAACCAGGAGAATAGGAAAGTCTCTACATTGAGAAGTAACTATTTTGGGCCTTTGCTCTTCCAGAATTTAGCTGTCTGACTGCAGGTGAGTCCCTTGACTTCTTTGAGTTACACCTTCTCCTTTAGTAAAATGGAGACATTTGCATCTTCCTTAACATCCTCAAGGGATTGTTTTGAAGATGTAGGAAAAGAAATTATGGGAGAAGTCTTTGGAAACTAGGAACCATCTACGATTATAAGGCATTGCCATGAGAAATACAATACACAAAATGCCCACGCAGATCCACTTCTTATAGAAATAGTCCAAAGTCCCAAGGAAGAATGTTCAAACTACCCCGGTTTTCTGTAACAGCCGCCTCCTCTCAGATAATCAAGGAAACAGAAGAGCAAACACACACAAATGAAATCCATTAAAAATCCCCAAACTTCACTTTTTAGCTCCTCCCATGGTGAACCTGTAAAAGAAAACAATGACTTGTGTAATTCCTGGCATCTCTAAGCTCACCAAACACATCTGAAGGTCTTGCTTCTTTCTCAGATTAGGAGCCAGAGATTTGCCCCCTGTTCAGACCATCCTGGGTGAGGTTGTCCCTGCTCACCGGCCAGGTGGCGTCTCTCCAGGACACCCACTCTCCCGAGTACTTTTCCTTCACCTGGGCAGCTGGAGTCCCTGTCCAGGTTCTGTCTTCTGCTCACTCTATCACTCAAAATCATCCATCTGCTTAGGGATCACTGTGGATTTGCTCATTTTCCTACTGCCACTGGTCTCCTTTCTTCAAACAACCTCCTTTGTAGCTCATAAATCATTATTCATCAGTGATTCATCCAGTCAACAAATATTTGAGTGCCCACTATGTGCCCAGCATGGTGCTAGGTGTCAGCAACATGGGGTGACTCAGACAACAGCCCTAACTCCAACGAGCACGCTTTCTGCATCACTGCCCCTCTCTTGGCTCCGTCTCTGGTTTCTCTGTTTAGTTTTAAAAAGCAGAGACCTAAGCTGAGCACATTTCTCTGGTGAGGGAAGCCCTTCCACAAATCAGAAAGGAGGCCAAATTTGTGTTACCTGGAACTCCATCCTTCAGGGACAGCCAGGTAGAAATAATTCCCCCCTCGCCAGGTTCCCACAGACTCCTACATACTTCTGTTACGTGGTGCACTCGATCACTTGTTTCTATGTCTCTCTCACCCCAACACACTCCAGGCTCTTCAGGCTTCAGCACCTGCACGTCCTGCTCGTGTCTGTGTCCTAATGGTACATAGCTGGTACTCAGCAAGCCTTTGTGGAACGAATGAATGCATGCTTACGTAAATGAACCTGTCATCTCCCTACTTTCTCTGTCCGTGACCATCTCCCTTCTGCTGCTTTTTGTCTGATCACCCCCAGCCCTAGCCTACGATCCAAGGAGGCAGTGTAGCCTAGTGGTGATCAGCACAAGTTCTCTCTGGGATGCACCAGGATTGGCTCCTACTGATACGCAAGAGTGGACTATTAGATATTCAAAAAATTTTTTGAACTGGTTTTAAACTGTTGGTAACTTGAAATCAGTCATGGTGGGAGTATTTACACCATGGAAATCGGCAAATGCTACAAATTAGGGATTTGGGTTTCGTTTTTGCTTTTGTTTTTTGAGAGCCTATTTGTCAGCACACCTCTGCTCTGAGGTACCCAGGCCTGAATTTGTGACAATCTTGGACAAGTTGCTTGATATCTCTAAGCCTCAATTTCCTTATCTATAAAATGGAAATAATTACAACTTCACAGGGTTACTGTGAGGATTAAATGACCCAACATTTATAAAGTGTTTGGCACAGCCCTTCACTTATGGTACGTGTTCAATAAAAGCAGTTACTAGTAGTAATAGTTACTACTAGTAGTAACTAGTAGTAGTAGTAGCAGCAGCGTTATCATTCCCTGGCTTTCAACTAACGTACTCTTTCATCCAGTTAGTTACTCTTTTTTCTTATACCACAAAGAATTGGTAACAACTTGAAAAAGTAGAAACCATAAAATAAAATATATAAATAAAAATTAAGGAAGAGAGAAATCTCTTCCTAAATTTATATTATAACGTAGTCAAAATCACAATGCTATCACGATTGGTTGTGATCTAATAGATTAAGGCTCAGCAGAGTGTTATCTTAAGGTGCTGCCAATAGAGTCACAGAGTGTTAGAGCTAAAAAGATGTCAGAGATGTTCTAGCTCAATCCCTCATTTTACAGATGGAAAACTGAGGCGAGCAGGAGGGAAGCAATCATTTCTTGAGCACTAACAAGCAGGATGGCAGATATTTTCACTTGCATCATCCCCACAGCATCCTATTTTACAGAGAAACCCATTGAGGCAAGTGAAATGACTGCGCTTGCCTAAAGCCACTTGGCTGTAATGGCAGAACTGAAATTGGGACCCAGAGCCCCACCTCCTAGTCCACTGCCCTCTGCCTCCTTACTGTAGAACAATCCATTTTGTGATAACAACTTTCCAGTGATCAAAAAATCTTTCAAGATCCAACAGAATCACACTCAAATGGAAAAACTGCAGGCACTGTGATGGAGGGAACTTCCCAGGGAATTTCCTAGGTCTGCTTGTGACACATGAAAGAACGACAAGCATAAGCCCAGTGACAAGAACAGCTGCTTTTCCAAAAAAACAAAACAAAACAAAACCACCCACACATTCTCATTTTGTGTTGGCTTTTGAAAAGAGAGCTGTGTTATTAATTCATATTTATTTGTGGTCCACTCTGAAGTTCAGATCTTTTTCTGCTACTCTTATAACCAGAATTTTTTTTCTAACTTCGACAAATACCTTTGACTTCCTTCTTCACAAAACCTTCTGTTGGAATGCTTAATGGGCACAGAAATCAAATCTCTTTTCCCTTCCTCTTCATACAAAAGAAGTGGCACAAAGCAAGAAGGTAGCTAAAAAGCAGTCAGTGGGACCAACACAGAAGGGCAAGGAAGAGACTGTAAAATCTGCAGAGTGAATGAGTCCACCCCATACTGAGAGCTGACGGCAACGTCTTACTTACTAGGCCACCACCCTGTTTGGCAGCAAGCAGGCTGAGGCCCAGCCTGGGGGGTCTATTTTATGGGGATCATGTTATTGCCCTCAGAGCTGTAGCTGACCTCACACCAAATAAACACATCAGCCAGTCCCAAAGTCACCATTCTCAGGTGTGGCACGGAGGCACCACCCAAAGGCCCTCAAGGTCATCACTCCGCTTCTCCTCACATCTACTTAGCAGTGGCTCTCACGGTCCCAGCGTCTGTGCTGACAACTCTCTCCCATCCCTTTGCCCAAATTATCTGTCACATCTAGCCAAGAATTCATGAACTGGACCCACATTGTCACCCAAGTACAGGGCCAGCCACAACCTTCAGAGAAACATTTGGACACTAAAGAAGACCTTGAAAAGGAGGAAAACTAATACATTTAAATACAAATTTATATATGTACACATCTCCCTGAAAAACTAGGGAAGGGAGGTTGGGTGCTTGTTTTTTATTACTTCTTTTTCTAGTTTTTTATTAAAAATATGCTTTTCATTATTTGTATTTCACACAGCAGAATTAACTGCTCCAGACTTAATCCAGGTTGGCTTAACCAGAAGCATAACTCTGAGCTCCATCACTCTGCCACCTGTTTGGGTGTGCTTGGGCAAGACTGACTCACTCACTTTTAAGTTTTTAAATGAGTCAGGTGTGTTAAAAAAAGATCTGCTATCAAAAATCAAACAAAAAGCTCCCAGTGCACTGGAAACTCTGTTCTTAGCATTATTCAGCACAGGGACGTCCTCTCCAGCCCCTGGACACTGATGTGGCCACCGGGGGATGCCTATTGTAGGGCTGTGGATTCCCGTGGATTCCAACCCTACCACTGACCACTTCTGTGACCTTAAACAAGTCACTGCAATCTTAGTACTTTAAGTGTGAAATGGGAACATTAACA
Organism: Lepilemur ruficaudatus; assembly: GCA_963574885.1. Taxonomy (NCBI): domain Eukaryota; kingdom Metazoa; phylum Chordata; class Mammalia; order Primates; family Lepilemuridae; genus Lepilemur; species Lepilemur ruficaudatus. The sequence goes on from CAUYRT010026945.1 coordinate 33,294, forward strand.
CCTGCCTTTTGTACATCACCTGGCTAATACGAAAGTGCTTTGGAAACCGTAATGTGATAGCAAAATGGCAGCTATTATTGTAATAAAATAAAAAATGGAACAAGATCTATTTCATCAGATAAAATGTTGGGTGCTTGGTTCTGGAAGCATTTCTTTGGAGCCAGCCATGAGGTCACTGCAGATACAGGACCACACTGATTTGCCTCCATGATTGTGGGAGAAAGCTCCATCTTGGGTTGGAGGACAGTGATGCATTGTGGAAAAACCCACAGCTTGCCCATGGTCCAAAAAACACAGTTGAAACCACACTCTTTAGAGAGTATTAAGTGTACACCCTGGACAAAAGGAATTCAAACATTTCGGCTTACATTGAGATTGCTTTCCCAGGGTCAATCCTGCCTTAGAACTTTGCTGAGGAATTTACTTTCCTCATAACTTGAGGGAAATAAGAAGCTCAGTTGAGACAATTAGAATTCTACTCTGGAGGCAAAACTACGGCTCCAGTTCTGCCTGTGTTTTATTCCCACCTCTCCTTCAGGCTTTCCCTGAAGGATCCCAAGGGAAACACAGCTGGGAATTGGTATCTTTGCAGGTCTATTACAAGGCCTTTCTGTGTTCTGCTTTTCAAGTTTCTGAATCTGTAACTTGCAGACTACAATTTGCAAAGTGTCTCTTTAGGCAGAAGTACCGTGAAATTCATTATCTCCTCCTTCGAGAAGCAGGGAGGGGGCGGGACCCATGTGGAGAAGGCACTCACGCTTGTGAACACGACTGACAGAAGGAGGGTGACTCGCAGGCCAGCGAGGAACCCCAACGTGCTAGGCTGTCACTGCGGGGGAGGGGGGTAACGGGCCAGGGGGCTGACACACGGGGGAGGGAAGAGGCCGGTGAGTGTCCTCACGGTAGATGGTGAGGGGAGCGTGGAGGATGTGGTCATGGGGAGAGAGGGAAGGAAGATGAATGAGCCCTGAGTCAGTCATAGGCTAAAGCAAACAGGAAGATTTTAAAGTGAGATTTGAGGAGAGGAAGTGGTTCTGAGCAAGGGAGGGAGAGAGTTCCAGAGATCTGTCTTGGAAAAGACCTGCTCTTCATTTTTCTGGATAGGCCTGCTCGTGTGAATATTTCTTGGCGGTACTGACAGATGGGTGAACCAATTTTTTATTATTATTTTTTTTAATCACAACTGGCTCCAACCTTTCCCTAGAACTTGAACCAAAAAGGATTGTGACTGTAGGTTTGAAAACACTCAGTGGAATCATCTGTGTTCAATTGCACTGCTGCCTGCTGCTCTGAGCAAGTGCTCGGGGCCACCCAGACAAGCACGCAGGGCAGCGTCCCAGCCCGTGTTCACGCTGTGGCTCTCTCTAACACTATGCCCACTGCGCCTGAGTGGACCAAGGAACATAATCCGGGGAGAGCTCAGCACCTTTATAAATCTTTCTAAATTGCCATATGTGGAGTTATGGTCGGCTAACTCCCCGCCTGGCACGAGGGCCGGCCTGTGGCGGAGGGAGGAATGGGGAGGGGCATGTGGACCGGGGCCTCGAAGCTCTCATGAAAAGACAAGGGTTTTTTGCTTGGTATTCCCATGGAAAGCACGAAGATACAGATCCAACTAGATAAAGGGCAACCTCTGCTAGATGCACAGTGCCCTGCCTTCTGAAGGCTCGTCTTTAGACAGTTCTAGAAGCCAAGCATATAAAGAAACTAACAAAAACAAATTTCATTTACAGGACTTAATCCAAATCTTAAATCTTTCCAGCTCCTTGGGGGAGTCCCCTTCCCACGCCAGCTTATCAGAAATTGGTCTCTCCGTATTGTGAAGGATAACAAAGTCCTCTGGACTTCAGGAAGTCAGAGGCTTTGCTTTCACTTCTTGTTTCATGACTTTGGGAACTGAACCTTCATGGATCTTGTTTTTCTTATCTATAAAAGGGGATAATAAGCTTTGCTCACACCTCAAAAAATATTACTCGCATGACTTGAGCTTCTTGCATGTAGATCAAGGCACATATATAAAGGAATATCATTGATAATAGCAGAAGTTGTTGCAGAACAACAACGAATAACATCCAGATTAGTATTTCTTCCTAAACTAAAACTTAACTCAGGCACGAACAAGCTTAATGCCGAATCACTTTTTATTGAGCTAGAAAATAAACTATTTAAATAAAAACTCCAGTACTTTCTCATGCTGTGTCCATATTCTCTGTGATGAAGTCCAAACTCAGTCCTACTTTATAATAAAATTTTAAACCTTGACTTAAATGCTTATATTATTTTAATAGCTTTATTGAGATATAATAATTCATATTCCCTTATATTATTTTTTGCACTTTAAAACTGCACTGTCAAATACAGTAGTCACTCGCCTCATATGGCTACTATAATTTAAATTTAAATTAATAATAACTTAGTACAACTAAAAATCCAGTTCCTTGGTCACACTAATCACACTTCAAGTGCTTGGTAGCAATATGTGGCTAGTGGGCTTTGGATGAGACAATACCAACATAGACTATTTCCATCATTGTAGGGAGTTCTGTTGGGCAACACTGCTCTAAAATAATACAGAATATACTCATTACAAAAATTTAGAAAATATACAAAATCAAAAAAAGATAAATAAATTTCTTATTTTCCCACCACCCAATGAAAACCACTATTAATGTTTTAATAGATTCTTTACAATGTTTTGGTTTTTTCTGAACGTTGGTTTTGTTTAGAGTATGTGGTTGTGGTCTGTTGAATATGCAGTGTTATAGTCTGCCTTTTTAACTTTAAAATACAAGTGTTCTTCTGTGTTATTAGCTACTTTTCAGAAACATCACTTTTAATGGCTGCAGAATATTTCATTACCCTATTGTTAGGCATATAGAGGGTACACATTTGAATTTTTTAAAAATTAAAGGTAAAAATCTAATTTGACAGTATTTGCTGGTTTTAAAAAGAGCAGAGAAATCACTTCATTCTACAACAGCTTCTAATCAATTGTATTTTACTAGGAACATACACAAAACCCATGAGCATCAGAAACAGTCCGCTTGAACCAGTGGTGGCTTCCTCTGACTTTTTGAGCCCCTAACTTTGGAGGAGGCCACATGTGCATCACCACACATCATAATGCCCACCTCCCGCTCCTTAGGGCTGTGCTCAGCAGACACTAAGGAAGGGCAACATGCTGCAAAATGAAGATAATTCTCATAAAATTACGCGTCTTATTTGCCAAAAGCTAAAGCAGAAGGATTATGCCCTTGCAGAGCCTTCTCCCTCATATGCCATGAGCCTCATTTGGCAGAGGTGAGTAGCTGATGGGGGTAATCGATATGAAAGGGCCCCCCACAGAGCCTGGCACACTTTCTGCAGAAGACTTCCAGAACCTTCTTTCTGCAGGTTCTTCTCCTACTGTACTGGCCTGCTTTGCTGGATCCTCCTCTCCCTACCCCCTGATCCCTTACCCCTGAGTGTCAGAGAGAGCCCCGAGCTCTGCCTTCAGACTCTCCAGGCTCAACCAGCCCTGTGGCTTTAACAACCCTGGGGACCCCCGAATTTCTCTCTGCCTCCTGACCTCTCTCTGAATTCCAGACTCATGTATCCACCAGAACATCTCCTCTGAGCACCTCTAAACTAAAATGTAGCTTTATCCCACTCTCCCCATCAAACAATCAACCAATCAGCCATAACAAAACCTCTACCCTTCCCATAGCGTCCCCATCTCCATCAACGACACCTCCATTTTTCTAAACGCTTAAGTCAAAACTCTGGGCTCCTCCTTGCCCTTCTCTCTCTCTAACACCTCCTTCATCATTAAATCCTGTAAATTCCACCATCCCACCTCCGCTGCCCCAGCCAGGCCCACCCTCTCTGCCTGGACCCCGGCAGCCACCTCCTGGCTGGGCTCTCTGCTCCCTCTCTCGCCCCAGGAGCCTGGTCTGCATGGCAGGTTCTCTGCCCACCCTCCCCAGGGCCTTTGGGTTCTCATAATCATGCTCATGGCCTTTAGAGCCTAGAGGGCTAGTATTCTAAATGTTTAGGACAGTCCCTCACCGCTAAGTATCATCGTACCCAAAATGCCAGTACCAGCTCACTGAGAAGCTCTGAGCTAGAGTGATCTTTTTACAATGGAAGTCAGATTCTTTTTCACTCTGTTCAAAGTCCTACTGTGGTTCCCATCCCACCCAGAATAAAAATCCCAATTTCTTAACCACAACCTGGGAAGCCTCCCTGACTTACCCCCACAGTCTCCCCACCTCAGCCCCAGCCTTGTGTGGGCCTTCAGCCCGGCCTGCCATCGGCCCAGTGCTCCTCCCTCGGCCACCCACCTGTCCCACTCCAGGATTCAGGTCTCTGCTCACAGGTTACCTCCTCGGAATGCCCTTCCTGCCTGCACCGTCTGTAACAGACCCCCATCCCAGCAGCCCAGTAGGCTTGGACCCTTTTACTTTCTTTCTCTTCATGGCATTTATATTACATATTTACTTCTTAATTTCCAATCTGTTCCCTCCCTTTGAATGTAAACGCCATGGTGTTGGGAACCTTTTGTGGGTGTTCATTTTTTTATTTTCACTTCTACCTCCCCTGCACCCAACCTAGACCCTGGTGAAGAGACGTAATGGCAGTAATAAGCGGGGCTCAGGGAGCCAGGCTGTGTCTGAGATCCGCATGCAGTAAGGATGCTGGTTTCCTACACCTGCAGTAACAAATTGCTGCCAACCTTGTGCTTAAAACAATATAAATTTATTATCTTACAGGTCAGGTGGTCAGAAGTTCAAAATGGGTCTTACTGGGCTAAAAGCAAAGTGTCAGCAGGGCTGCATATGTGCTAGAGGCTCTAGGGGCAAATCTGCCCCTTGCTCTGTCCAGCTTCTAGAGGCCACCCGCATTCCTTGGCTTGTGGCCCCTTTCTCCCTCCTCTCTCTTGCTTCCCTCTGATAAGGACTCTGTGATTTCGCTGGACCCACTCAGATAAGCCAGGATAATCTTCCCATCTCAAGATCCTTAATTTCATCACATCTGCAGAGTTTCTTTGCCATGTAAGGCAGCATATTCACAAGTTCCAGGGATTAGGATGTGGGCCTCTTGGGGGGCATTATTCTCTATGCCATGTTAATTCACTAATCCTTCCAGCAATGTTATAAGGCAGGTACCAATATTATGCTATTTACAGGTGAGAAAACTGAGGCAGAGGGGATGAAGTAATTGGTCAAGTTCACAGAACTAGTAAGTGGCACCATCCACCTTCCTTAGGATCAGTGTACAATGCATTATTTTTCTTTATTTTGGATACTTTTGCCATTATAAATGAGTCTCATCCCCAGATGAAGTCACAAGAGCTCTGCACCACCAAACTGCTCACTGGAAGAGAGTGTTAAATGAATGTTTTGTTTGTTTTGAATCTTGAAGCCAGCAGTTTCCATGTTTAGCCCTCCTGCTGGCTCTACTCTGGACATGTAGGAGCCCTGTCACAGTTACCACCACTAATCAAGGAATCTCCAGGTCACCAAGGGGAAAGGACAGAAAAGGATCTTTAGAGAACAGAAAAGGGTGCACTTATCAGGACCCACTGTGCCTAAAATGTCGCTCCTCATCTAGCCGGTGCACTCCTGTCAATCCTTGAGAATTTACTCTTAATGTCATCTCCCTAGAGCCCTACTGGCCCCTCCAGCAGGTACAGAGTCCTTTGTGCCATTGCTAGACATCGTGCACACCTGTCTGCTAGCACCTGTCACAAGGTAGTAATTACAGATAATGTATCTTTCCCCCTACTAGTGAGAGGATTCCTCAAGGGCAGGACAGGAGGCTGCCAGGTGTGCTCTCAGGACCCCTGAGTGAGCATCTCCCTTCACCCCCTCCAGCCATTATCTGGTTGCTGTCTACACAGCCAGCACCAGCACCAACCTCCACTGCCCAGGCTGTACCCGAGGCCCAGAGAATAGACCCCAGAGAAGAACCATATCCTTCCACGTACTCAGAGATGCCAAGGCCTCATCAGCCCACTTTGCAAAGCAGCACTGATCCCTGAAGAAAAAGGAGGGAAGGTTTCAGAGGCAGGAGACAGCAGCCGCAGGGAACCAACCCCAGCTCCTCTCCCTTTGACAAAGACCGGCTCAGCCCTGGGGCTAGAAGGAGAGTGCTAATGGGGCAAGAACTTGAAAGCATCAATTAGGTGACAGGCAGCATGCCCAGGGGAAGAGATGTCCAGATTTACATTCATCTGTGGACCCAAATATCTTCTGATGGAATAATGTTGAAACGATCCCTTAACACCCATCGCTTGAAAAGTCTGCATCATGAAGAAGCGCAGCCCTGGAGCGGGAGACAGCAGCTCGAAGGCTCTGCAGGTGCCAGGCTCACATCAAGGGCTCTCTCTGGCCCAACCCTGCAGCATGCGGCCACTCAGCCTTCATGACAAATAGCATCTGCTGCCACCGTGGATGGAGAGGGACGACATTTAGGAGGCAAGCTGACCAGTGGATTGCTTTTTGGAGAGGCAAAGGTGCATGAGGGAGAGAGAAGAGAAACAATCACTCCTTGACCTATGTCTGTGCCATGCACCCTGCTAAGTTATTTACACCCTCACATCCTCAAACCCACAACAAGGACAGGAAACTGAGGCTTGGTTTCGTAACTTGTCCAAAGACACAGAGCAGGTAAGTGGCAGAGCTGAAATGTGAGCCCTTACCTGCCCTGTCACCCCCAAGACCCCTGTTCATTACACTCTCCCACACCAAAAATTCCCAGGCCATGCGGTCACGAGGCTAGGAGGTGGGAAAGATTCGAGTTGCATCTGAAAGGTGCCAGGTGGCACCTGAGGGTCAGCAGGCCTGGGTTCTGGTCCAGGCTCCAACTGGTGGGTGATTTTGGGCAGGTCTGTGACATGCTCACTGTGAGCTCTAGGGGTTTCACATTCCTCATCTGTCTAGAGTGGAGCTGCCGGTAGATCTCTTCTAAAAGGCCTTCCCGCTGGAACATTCTATGATCTTAGAAACTTACACCCATCTGTTAAGATTTGTCCAGCTACAATTCTGAAAAGAATTATTCCTGCGGATATGAGACTTGGAATGTCGAGATTTTGCAAATGTTACCATTTCAACAACAAAGTGTGCATAGAATATTCCCGGCCAGGAAGAGTGATCTTGGGGAAGAGCGGAAGTCCGTCTGTCAGCAGTGGGCTTAAATGTGGCTGAACGGCGGGCCGGGCGACGGGAGCGGGGAGTCTGGAAAGACTCACATGCTGTTTGAAAAGAAAAAGGGTTTTAATGGGGCACGCTCACTTGCTCTGAATTTTAACGACTTCTCAAAATGTAATGGGGGCCGGTGGGCCGGGGGAGGAAAGGACAAGGATTTGTGGAGTAAACAGAGGGAAGAAAGAGAAAGTGATAAAAACAGGATCGAGTCAGTGCCAGGGTTCATGGAACGTATCACAGGAGACGGCAGAGTCTACAACCGACCTGGCCCCTGGGTAGGGAGGCCCAAAGTTGGCTCTTAAGAATATTGTAACACCACAAAGTGGATTTGAGAGGCAAATTTTATTTTAAAAACTGAAAAGCTCTAATCTCTATGATGCAGGTCAGGCAATTAACTGCTCTAGGCCTCAGTTTCCTCATCTCTGGTGTGAAGAAAAGTTCATACTGAGTAAGAATTTCGTGAGAATAAAATGACATGTGTAACCCAGCAGTGTCTGTGGCCTGAAAGTGCTGGCATCCGTCCGGGGCAGCCAACAGCCCTGATGAGCAGTGGCCTCACTGCAGCAGCAGACAAGGAGGGCCAGGCCATGTGTGGCCAGCTGTCCATGGTGACAGCCCACAGCGACACGCCGGAGAAGCAGCAACACGATCCAGCCAGGGCAGGAGAGGGCTCCTCACAGCCTCAATCCCTCCCTCCCTGCAGTGTTTGGGCTGAGACAATCAATCAGAAGGAGGGAGAGGCTCTGGCAGAAGCACAGGCTTCCCATTGCCCCCAACAGAGGGGGCTCAAATCAGTGTTCGAGAGAAAATGACAGCGATGTGGTGTCACTTCCCCGCCACAATGATGAGTACGGTGTCGTGAGTAAGGACTCTGGATTCCAGGCTGGGGTTTCATTCCCGTCATGGCTCACTCGAGCTGGGTAACAGGAGTGTTAATAAAGGGATTTTTTGTCCTTTGTGACCACAGTGTGGACTGGATTTAGGAAAAAACAACAAAGGATGGGTGGGACCTCAAAGCTAGTCACAGCAGGGGGCTGTTGGGGCCCTGAAGGCTGAGGAGGGGGCTGGTGAATAGAACCCCGAGAGACAGCTCGCCAGAGAAGACGGAACCAGCAAACTTGTCCAGGCCTTGCGGAACGGAGGGTGAGGGCCAAAGGCAGGGAGAGTCCAGCCTGGAACTCCGCCTGGCACAGGGTGCAAAACTGACGCCAGGGGTCTGCTTGCTGTAGAAACATAGCGTCCAACGCTACTTGTAGATAAGGAAACTCAGGTTAGAGGGATAAGTGATGTGAATCATTAAGACACGAGGAGACCTGAATCCAGCAGGGTTTGGGCTACAATCTCCAAAGACACAATCCTGAATGTTGAAATCCCGAAAGATCGAAATCCCAAAAATATAATTCTGGAAAAAAATGATTGAAAAAATTTATATAAAAACATGACAGAATACTTCATAGGCCACTTTACACAATAAAATAGGCAATAATAATATACAAATTTTTGCAAGCATAAGCACTCAGTATACTAACAGTCACATGAGTATAATAGTTATGTGCAGATGAACCATATTCATAAAGAAATGGAAGGAAGGAAGGAATGCAGAGAGGGAGGGAGAAAGAAGAAAAGAAAGAAAGAGCAGTCAAAACGTGAAATGTATGAAAACACATCGCTATGGTTGGTAATTGCGTGCTCAGACCACTTTGTAACTGCGGACATGTGAAATACCATGACAAATAACCTAAGTCTTTTGACAAGATCAATCAAAAACTTCGATGGGTCACCACTGCATATGCAGCCACCCCAGGAGCCAAGAACTTGAGAAATTTTATCTGTCACAAATGTAGATGTACAAAAAGGACATCTCTTCATTTACTGAGGAAGTTTTGGTGTTTTTACGTACAGGTACAATGCTTACATACAAAGTCAGCGTTGTGATAATGCACTTTTGTGGTGTCAAATTTGCAATATATGCATAAAACAAATTAAAACTCTCTAAAAGTCCTTACATGATTTATTTCTGCAGTATTGAAAATGATGTGAAGAAGAAACGCATAGCATGGCAGATTGGCACTCGGAAGGGGCAGAAGTTGCGCATGATTGAATAATTTGGCAGAGGGGGTTTCTTCTATTTTTCACCTGTGTTTTCACTTCTAAGATCTTCAAAACACTCACTGCACTTAGATTTGAAGAGTGAGTGAGGTCTGCAAATTTTGTCAGTATGTGCTGTCCATTTGAAAGTCTGGTTGTTGCTTGGCCACTGCAATTAAGCAATTTTATGCTTTTGCAGCACCAATAATAATTAGCTTTTAAATATTTATTTTCCCAATTAAGTAGCTTCATGCACTTAACTTATCATGGCCTTTCTGAGAGGGAACCATGTCACGTATCTCTTCCATTGAGTTGTAAGGAATATGACACAAAGGAATGATGTTTGGCTTCCCCAGTACCAAGTCTGTACGAGTCAGAGTTCTCCAGAGCAACACAACCAACAAACTGTATATATAGATATACGAGAGGGGACTACGTAGGGGGATTGGCTCACACAATCATTGTGTCTGAGAAATCCCATGACAGGCTGTCTGCAATCTAGAGACCCCGGATGCTGGGATTGCAGCTCTGTCCAAGTCTGAAGGCCTCAGAACCAGGGAAGCCGATGGTGTCACACTAGGTATAAAGCTGAAAGTCCCAGGAGGGCCTCTGGTGTAAGTCCCCGAGTCCAGAGCCTGAAGTTCCGAGGTCCAAAGCAGCAGAAGAGAAATCTGTCCCAGCTGTCAGAGGGAGACCGAGTCATCTTCCGTATTTGTTTTCTCTGGGCCCTGGCCGACTGGATGGTGGCCACCAACACTGAGTGCAGATCTTCCCCACCTGGTCCACTCAGACTCACACACTAATTGCCTCTGGAAACACCCAAAATAATGCTTTATCAGGTTCCTAGGTGTTTTTTAATCCAATCAAGTTGACACTTAAAATTAAATCCACAAGCCCACCCCTTGTCAACTTGGCACCAATACGAATCTCCTTAAACCATACTTAATTTCCACATAAAGACAACAGCAAGGTGACAGTTCCACCTAACATGATGTAACTAACATGATGCAATTATCCTGCATAAAGCTGAAAATGTACTAATCCCTTCCCCAGAATTATGGCTCTTAGACCACCACACTCAGCTCTTCTCTCAGTCTATAGTGTGGTCTAAATGCTTCCTTGAAATCAGTATCAACACTGTCCGTGCACAGCATTTACCCTGTGCCAGGCACTAATAACTCATTTGAATTCCCGCAACAACTCCATAAGGTGGTACTACCATTATCCCTACTTTACAGATGAGAAAACCAAGGTACAAAGAGGTAAAGCCACTTGCTAAGGTTACACTGACTACTAAGTAGCAGAACTGAAGTTTGAATCCCAAAGATTTTGCCCCCAGATTTGTGATGTTAATCTCCAAGGGACAAGGGTTAGAGGGGGACCCTTGAGAAAACTGAGGGGGACTGTCACTGTTACCAAGGTAACAGGACCCCAGGTAACTAACTCCTTTGCAAAGTGGCATTGGCTGTCCTCACCCCACCCGGTGCCTGCAGCTCATTCTTCAAGGTGGGCCCTGGGGGGACCTGCCACCCGCTTTTCCCTCAGTCCACTCTCTGCTCAGAGGGAGCCCCGCTGCCATGTAGAGTGCCATCTGCATACAGTAAGGGCTCCACATGTTTCCAATCAGTTCAACCCTCAGGCAGCATGTCCTGGGGACACCATAGACCCCTTAATTCTACTCCCAAGGAGGCTCACAGGATAGAATGGTGAATCCTCGGGACAGCTCAAGCTCTGCAGCCAGTGTCAAAACTTGATAAGTCACTTGGTGCTTTGCCTGATTCCTAAGAGCCCATCGTGGGACACAGCACAGACTGAAAGCCTGCTCCTCACCCAGGCACCTTCTGTCTGTCCTTTTCCACTGGTGGCCTTGCCTTTTGACCAAGTCACCAATGCTGGCAGTGTGTCAATCATTCCCATGTCCTCGCTCCCTGCCTTGCCCAGAGAAAGGATTCTGTGTCAGAGATGAGGAAACAAGGATGAAGCAATAAGAGGCCATGTGGCAGGCAGAGCTCTTTCATAAGTGTCAACGTACGTTACAGCCACAACAACCTTGGAAGTAAGCCAATAATAAGGACCGAGATTTACTGATCTCTTAATACAGGCTGGGCTCTGTTAAAAGTGCTTTTGGTGGATTACTTATACACAGGTCCTGTCGGTCCCTAGTTTACAATTGAGGAAACCGAGGTTGAAAGAGAATAAGTAATTTACCCCACGTGCCAGGGTTTAAACCCAGGGGCTACTGAGTCTCAGCCACTCTGACATTCTAACTCCTTAGAGAACGAAGGACTTGCTATTTCTGGCTAAGCTATTTGGATTTCATGACGACAATGGGGGAACTTCTTGAAATTTCAAATAGAATTTGGTGATAGTTATATTTCTCTTAAAAAGAATGGCCATGGGTGGATCATTGAGGAGGGGACACTTAGAGACAGGGAGGCCAGTTGGGAGGCTGTGGTGATAATCGAGGGTTGACTAGAAAAGACCACCTGCACAAGGGCAGTGGCAGAAGTGGTGAAGAGGAAGCAGCCTGAAGAGAAACTGGAGGTAGAATGAGCCTTGTTGGGTGGGAGTACATGGAGAGTGCGCAGGGAAGGAGAGAAGTTTAGTATCACTCCCAGATGTCTGGGCAGAGAAGCTGCATAGATAAACAGATCACCAACTGGGAAGAGATTACAAGGGGGCAGATAGGAAGGCCTTGGGGGATGATTAATGGATTCTCTTTGGGAACAAGTTCAAGGTATCCACGGGACATTCAGATGGAAATGCCACCCCCACGGCCCAGCCTGAAGGGTCTGAACTGGAGATAAGACTTGGAGGTTGCCAATCTTACTTTCATGGACTAAACAAGTGGCAGTTTATGAGCTCATCCAGGAAAATTGTGGTGAGTGACACAACAAGGTGGCCAAGGATGTGGTCTTTAGTGTCCATGCTTAAGGGCAAACTGTGGGAGCAGAACCACCCAGGAGGACTGGGAAGGAATGGTCAGAGCAATGGGAGAGTGAAGAAGGGAGCGGTTGACTATGTCAAATGTCAAGGTCAAGTGGAGGAAGACAGAAATATGTCCGTTTTGGGAATCTTTGCCAGATCTTTGCCAGAATGCTATCAGTGAAATGGTGAAGGAAAAAAATCACCCCACAGGAAGCTCCTGGAGGCTAACACACTCGCAGCTCTGGGGACCTGACCCTGGTTTGGGCTTCGGTGGAAGGCCAAGCAGACACTCCTTGCTCTGATGCACCTCACTTCTCTGAAACACTCAGTTCCTACACTCAAGACCCAGTTTGACTTCTCAGTTGGTTTCTTCAGCATTCATTCATGTGTTGGAACCTCCCCGAAACATCTCTCTTTCTGAAATATTCTGCCCCCACCCTCACCAACCATTGGGAAAACAGAAAATCCATGCCCTTTATTAGATGCAGGGAGGACTGAGTTCAAATCTGGACTTTGCCTTCAATAGCTGTGTGTCTATGGGCAGTGACTTACCCAGTGTGTAAACTAGGCTCATAAGACCTTTATTGCGGGGTTGATTTGAGGAATAGATCAGATAACCCCTAGGGGAAATTGCCTCCCTCCTAACAGGCTCAAGAAATGTTTTCTTTTTCCTCCAGTTCTTTCCAGGCCCTAAGAATGTCTGCAGCCCAGGGAAGAAGAGCCTGGGTTTATCTAACCTTTTCTTAGAGAGGATTTTATGGGGGTGAAGGATGAGAGGACATCAGGTTAATGGGAGCTTGCAGAGTTAGGAAGGAGTCACCAAAAACAAATATTTGCGTTGGTTTTATGTCAGGCCTGCCTCATCCCAGCAGCTGTCTGCTGTCGGCCAACACTGACTGACGGGTGATTCTGCTCACTCCTCGGCCTCCCCAAGTGGAACTCTGGCTCTAGAAGAGGACGCAGCAGACACTCCAGGGCTCACCTGTGGCCTTTGCCACCTCAGCGCATACCAGCCAGACTTCGCACAGCCAGAGTTCCCCCTGACTCTTGTGGTTCTAAACCATGGGTGGTTTTGTCCCCCAGGAGTGTTTGGCAAAGTCTGGAGACATTTTTGATTGTCACAATCCATGAGGCGGGAGTGCTACCAGCACCTAGTGGGTAAAGGCCAGGGATGCTGCTAAACCTCCTTTAATTCACAGAACAGCACCCACAACAAAGAATTACCTGGCTCAAAATGTCGCTAGTGCTCAGGGCGGGAAGTCCTCCCTGCAGTATTAAAGTCCGCTTGGACCCAAGCTTGATGGGGCTCCCTTTGGTGGCCTCGCTCCCCCACCCCCTCTCATTGTCCCACTCCTTGGGTTCCTCCCGATTGAGCCCCTGTGCTCAAATCACTGTCGCAGGGTTTGCTTCCAGGGACCCCCGAACAAGAGACGCCCTGAGCTGTTTCTGGTCTGGGTAAGGTGCAACTTATCTCCTACTGCCACTGGAAAATGTGCTCCCACCACGAGGGAAGAATAGGCTATTCATATATGTACAGAGCAAAGATGAAAGTCCAAATGAAAATAACACAAACAGTAACCCCTGAGAACACACTCCAGGGAACACTCACAAGAGCAGAGACTGGATTTGGGCAGAGTCGACCTCAGCATGTGTCCTGGAGGTGAGTGTGAGGCCAGGCTCAAAGTAATAAGGGGGGAGAATCGGCACCAAGGAGGAGACAGGGCTTTCTGAGAAGATTCAACACCAGATCCCAACCCCAGGCCGCAACACCCGCGCTGTTTTCCCTTCCAAGGCGAGGCTGCCAGGGCACCGTGGGAATCGTGAAAGCAGTGCAGATCATTACCGGGCCCGCACACGGCCCAGAACATCCCTCCTCCCTGCGCACTTCCTCTTTGTGGGAGGGAACAAAATGCCTGCAAATGTGTCCAGCGTGAAGGGAAATCTTTGTTGGTGTCACGGCCGGGGATTACATCTGCCTACAGTTACAGGATGTATCACTTGCAGAGAATTCCTTCTACAACACTCAACCAAAAAAACAAAAAAAGTATTAAATAGCTGGCTATATATGATCTATATTTTTCATTCTTTTTTTCCCCTCCTGTGGTTTTTCACCAAAGTCCACTTTGACGTGCCATTAAAAGAAAACCCTATGTATATGAGCAATAGATTTAAAAAGGAAAAAAAAAAAACTAATATATCGAACAACTCAATGTATACAATTTGGAAGAAGTAACCGGATCCTCTGCTCTGGCAGGCTGTAAACTGGGCCAGGGAGGGACATTGTTTTTCTTTTGGTCATTCTGCCAAGTTAAAAAGGAAGTTGGAGATTAGAACAAAATATTTAAATCAAAAACGAATCCTTCAATGAAAGTTGCCTGATCCCCTTTACTACCACCCCTGCCTCTTTCCCCCTTATTGGAAGCATATTTCTCTCTGCAAAGAAGCAGTGCATTGTTGCTGAATAGAAGGGGGACAGTCCCCAGGGGGGACACATCGATCTCATCGTTTTGAAAGTGAGAGATAAATGACCTAAGGCCTCTTCCCAATCAAATGCTGTTTCTGCACATTCTCAGAATAAATGGCACGGTTTTCCCCGGTGAGCAGGGAGCTCTTGCTCCTCGGCTGGGATTGCCTATGCCGGTCATGCGCTCCGGGCCCTGGGACAAGCGGAAGGGGGGCAACTAAAATGGACATATCTGAGACATTAGGGCACTGAATTGTTCTTTGAAACCCAGGCAAGATCTTAACGCTTCCAAATGGTCCTGTATTAAGATTCAATATTTTTATTTCTTGAAATCTCCCTCAAATTTACTAGAAGAGATGGATAGATAGCGTAGGTTCTGCAAGTAACTATTGCAGGAAAAGGTCTAAGAAAGAAGACGGAAGGAACAAAGCCACATCTGATAACCAAAGATCTCCAGCACTGCAACCTACTGGTCCTTGCTCAGAAGGCAAATGTGGCCCTTTTGGTGCTGAGCACACTTAATCCATGTTTAAAATAACAATGCAAAACAAATAATGTGGTGGGACTTTTGGACACCTTTTATTTCCAAGAATGATTTTATTAAATCTGCTACCTCTTCACAACTGGTCTGGTTCTACACACTTCAATACTCACCCTCATGATTCTGTGATCTTGCAAAATTAATTTATCGATCACTCTTCACCACCCTAAATAAATGTTGGTAATGTAGTTCCCCAATATAAATACAGTATAGTCATAATAAATTAACAACAGAATCATCCAAGACACAAAAACAAGGATACATTGATAACAGCATGAAAATATATAATAATGATTTTGTTCTTCAGAGGCAAGAGTGAGTTGTATTACACGATGGATTTTACAATAAACATTTGCAAAATACATGTATTTTGATAGCAAACAATTATATAGAACCCATATGTATCCTGATTTTTCCCCAACCTCTCTGGCTTCACCATCCTGTGGCCTTGTGTATTTCAACACTGATCTTGGATCAGAGACGACCTGGGCTCATTACATTTCCCTGGTTGAACACTCACTCAATACCTGTGCAAGCAACCTAGAAGCCTGGCCCTCCCCCTTGCAAGCACTATACTTTAGAAGGAGGTTTTAAAATGGAAAACAGCATCATCATCAAATGATCCTTGATAGGCCTACAAACGGGCACCTACCAGTGGGTGCCTTCTCCTGGGTGCACTTGGCTCACCTATAGCCTGTCCTCAGCAGGAGGAAGCACTCTTTTTTTTTTAATAATATATTTAGAGGGTACAAGTTGAACTCCGTTACATGTATATATTTTAGTGGGGAAGTCTAGGAAGCACTTAGTTTACACACTATGTGTGTATGTGTGTGTTTCTTCTTCCTGATCTTCTTCAATGAACTATTAGAAATGATAACAAAAAGAGTGTTACTTTTCAGGACCCTTTCCCTGGAAGCTTCTCTCTTGTTCTTAGACGTAAACTGCATTACCATCCCCACCCCTGGAGAAATCACAGGTCTCCACACGATGGCTAGCTCACCTGCTTGACAGTTCTTGATGGCACTCACTCAAAAAATCTGTACTGAATTCGCAAGCATCCCAGGGACTGAACTAGATGCTCCGCCCAGACTTTTCATTTAATCCTGTAGCACCTTGCCTTCGGGGGTTATAATTCACTTTATTTTGCATAGGAAGAAGCTGAGGCTCAGAAAAAATCAGGTGACTTGTTCAAGGTCCCTGGGGAACCAAACGCTTTTAACCTTTCAGTCTTTGCTCAAGCTGGTCCTGCCCAGAAGCCCTCCCTGCCACCTGGCCTGCAGAGGCTGTCCATTAGGTTGGTGGTGGCCTCTTCTCTCGGCCAGAATTCTCATGATCCTCTTCGCAAGGGCTTTCTCCTTCATGCCTCATTCCCGTCATCTTGTTCCCACCTCACACCTGCCTGGCTACAGCAGGCTCTCTGGTCTAAGGTGGTTGCCTCCTTGACTGCACGTCTGCGCCTCTAATCCACTGGAGCCCCTCCACTGCCAGCTCACTCTTCCAAAACACTTCCTGGATCCCTCCAGCTTCCCAAGAGTCTTGCTCCACCAAGATCTAACTGAGCGAGTCTGGGAAAGTCATTAAAACCCTTTGGCAGTTTCTTCACAATTATAATAGGCAGAATAATCTCAGATTTATCTCTGGAAGAAAACTAAAGTGAAGATTGAATAAGACTCAGAAAGTGGGCTTTTGGGGACAAAATTCCCATGCCAGATTTTATCTTCAAAATGCCCCTGAAATGCAAATTTTCATCCAAACTTGCTCAAAATGTGGTGTTTCTGGATTGGAATCCAATGACAAATTTTTTTCTCCAAAATTTCCCCCTCTGCCCACAAAAAAATGAAAGTTGGTCAATCAACTTTTCCCTGCAAAACCTGAGTTTATAGTTTGTGCTCCAGAAGGTGTAGCCAAGAATTATACTTGATAATAAACTCTACATTTCTCACATGTGAAATCACCAGTAGGGATTCTTCAATAAAGAGTTTTATTTTTAATACCCAGGCATCATATTTAATTAATCCAATCCTAGTTTTCTGGGTTAAGTGATATTCACTAAGGTAGCCAAAAAGAAAAAAAAGTTTTGGAAGCATAAATTATTGAAAATCCTGGTACTCAGACTGGTTCAGATCAAAACAAGCACTAAAAATCTTCAGTGCCTTCCCTATACTGTGAAACAAAAGCCCTGGCTCCTTAGCCTGGCTTTCCCAGTCCACTCCCAGCCTCAGTCTACCCTTCCACCTAAAGTTCCTTTTCTTCTGCAGGAACCCTTTGCTCTAGACACTCTGGCTTAATTTGCACTCTTCTAAAAGCCTCTTCGATTTCTTTCCTCTCTGTTTTCCCTCAGCCTTTCTCCCAGTATCCAAATGCCTCCTCCACTCACACTGACCTAGTTGGCCAAATCCAACTGGTTCAAACCTCCGCTTCTTCTGTGAAATCTGTCCCAAACACACCGGTCTGAACAGATCTCTCCTTCCTCTGCACGCCTGTGGCAAGCTCACGTGCTTACTCACCCTGTGCTTCTGCCTTCTGATACTTCTTCTGTGTCATCTTGAACTAGCACTAAATGTCTTTCCTTGTTATATTTTAATGTTTGGTGCCCCATTCTGCTTTTATACCCTACACATACAGTAGCCACTCATTATAACCTTGATGCTTAGAGATGACCCACATGCTTGCAAACTACTCTCCTCAGAAGATGTATTTCTTATACATAAAGCAAGGGAATTGTAGAAATTCACCCCCATCAAATACTTTTGGCTAAAAAAAAAAAAAAAAGGAGTATCTTTCCACAGTCTCAACGGAAACTGCATGCGAATGTGTGTTTGGGGCACAGAAGCAGAGAGAGGCTTGTTAATTTTAAAGCCACATAGCATGTTTGGCTAAGACTGTGACTCCATTTGTGTATTTCAACCACGTAAAATACACCCTGGGATTCTGGACTGAGAAAAATAGCCATATAAGGAGAAAACAAGGCATTCCCTATAGCTGCTCTTGTAAAACACTCTATGATTTAACCCTCTGCTCGGACAGATCCAAGCTTCTGCACTTTACAACTGCAAACAATCAAATTCCTGGGAGGAGCTCAGCGTGTGACCTGCACCATTGGGCACAAACGATCACAAACAAAACCTGACAGGTCACACACAGGGCAGCCTGACCAAAGCTTTGCAGCTGCCTGCTTTTCTCTCTGCGGTGGGCCGTCCCAGCCAGAGCAGGCACCGAGATGAGCTCCAGCCCAGGGACAATTCTGAGGGCTCATTAATCCTTCTTTCCTTCAAGAACACAGGGATCTGGGGTCTGCCTCCACATTCCAGGTGACAGTCCATCAATCTGCAGAATCCCTCTATCAGGGAGGTGCAGGAGAAGAGAAGGGGGTCAGGATAAGGAAAGAGGGGCTCCAGGAACAGCAGCCAGATGTAGGACCAGCCAACTGCTGGCCCACCTCCAACACACTGCCCGGCCCCATGGCGCAGCGTGCCGGGCTGGGGGCCCTGCACCGTGCAGAGGAGGGATTACAGAGCAGGGGATGACAGAGAACCCAGCTGGCACTAATAACAGCTCTGCGAGATACAGCTTTCTAGATGGCAAAACTGAGGTTCTGAGAGGTTCCAATGTCCCTTACACCCAATGAGTGGGCTGTGATTAGTAATAAACTTTTATGCTGTGGCAGACACTGCTCATTTTCTTCTGTTACCTAGTCTAACCCTAATTTCCTTCCCTCTGGCTATAGAATGACACCTCCCCCCCCCACACACACACACACACATTAAGGAGCAAGGAAGATGGCTGCCCAGCTGGAGATACTATTTCTGAGACTCTCGGTGGCCATGTGGCTCATTTCCAAGGAGAGGGACATGAGTGAAAGTAATGTGTACAAATTCTGGGTCACATCTTTTAAAAGTAGCTGCTTGCCCTTCCCATGGGCTGGAATGCAGATGTGGGGACAACCCTGGGGATGGCGGAGCAACAGGAGGAAGCTGGATGGCTTTGTGGAACAGCGCCACCTACCTGCCGGTACTACCGACCGCCTACTGGGCTGTTCGTGAAGGGAAACAATCTCATATGAGCCACTGTGTTTTCCAGCGTCTTTGTGACAGCAGTTTAGCCTGCATCCTAACCAGTGCATGTGACCTTGACTTTCTGCTGCCTCAGCTGTGTGCAAAGATTCTTGAGGCCATACTAGCTTGCACTAATTTAAAAAGCAGAAGGAAAAAACATCATAGCCAAGTTACATAACAGTCAGCAGTCTTCACATGCCAAAATCACTGCCTCCCTGGAATGGGCCTCGGCCACGTGAGGGAGGCCTGCACAGGTGAGAGGGAAGGTCAGAGAATCCAGCTCCGCACTCCCCATAAAAGAGTGTGCTACAGGCAGTTTGCCTTTGCAGATGAATTTCAGGTTGAAGGGCCCTAAACCTCATTTAGCTGGAACCAGAAGCACTATTTGGACAAGTGTCATTATCATTCCTTAAAGGACTTATTCACATAATCTTCCTCACTAATTTTTTAAATCTGCTTTACCTCCCTGAGATACATGTGTTAAAACATTTACTATGATTGTAATTTGACAACTGCTCCTGGGAATTCAAGTTTTGCTTTATATTTGAGGCTATAATATTATACATGTATTAGAATTGTTGTATTTTTTTAAAAAAAAATCTTCATCACTAATCAGGAATTTTGCCTGTTAAGTCTAGTATACATGTAACTATATTCAGCCTTTTTTTTTTTTTTTTTGGCCTTATAGATCTTTCATTCTTTTGCTTTTGTTCTTTCCTCTGCCCTTATATTTTAAATAAGTCTTTTATAAATCACATAGATTTGTATTTTTCATACATGTTAACAATCTCTGTGTTTTAATTGATGCATTTAGTCCATTTACATTTTTTTAGAGTTCATTTCTGCAATGTTATTTTGAGTTTTGTATTTGCCTTGCTCTATACATATGATCTTTGCTTTCTTTTTTCCAATTTTTAGTGGATTAATCCAGTTTTCTTCATTTCTTCTTTTCCTGTTCTACTAATTTGGTAATTATACATCTCATTTTTTTTGTATATACATACGCCCTTTTTAGATGTTCCCCTTACATTTTTAACACACATATTTGACTTTGAAAAGCATAAAATATTAATAGGTTACCTCTACTCACCCAGCAATCTTCAGAGCTCTGATCATCTCCCACCCTTCTTACATATTGTTGTTGTCAAATATTTTATTTCAACTTCAATACTCTTAAAATTTTTCAATATTATTAATTTCTATAGACAATATTTGGGCCCGTCTTAGATCTCACTCCTTCCTTTTTATTTCAGTCTTCTTCTACTTTAAATAAATCCTTTACCAGTTCTTTCATGAGAGTTTTTGGTAACCAAAACAACAATAAAAAAATCTTCTTAATTTCATATTTGTTGTTGCATAATAATTTAGCTTGATTTAAAATTACAAGTTGACAGTTATTTTCTCTTAGTGTCTGGATATGTCATCTTACTGACTTTTGGTTTCTGTTTCTGCTGGTGAGAAGTCTTCTGTCTAATCATATTTCTTACAAAAGAAAATCTTCTCTGTAGTTGCTTTATTTTTGTTTTTGTTTGTTTGTTTTAATTTCATTATAGTGGACTTAAGTTCTGGATTCACACTTATTCAGCACACTTATTCATGGCTTGCTGTGCTTCCTGAATCTCATGATCTTTATCTTTTCACTATTGTAAAAGATTCTCAGTCTTTGTTTCTTTGAATATTTCATCTCCTTCATTCTCTATTCTCTTCTTCTAAAACTCTTATTCTTTCTCATTACATCTTCCATATCTTTAGTTACTCCTTCATATGTTTCTGTTTCTGTGATTCATCCTGAGTTGAAATTAGATCTCTTCCAGTTCACAACTTTTTTCTTTAGCTATGTCTAATCCATTAAAATTAATGATTATAGTTATTACTTCTAGAAGTTTAATTTGTTTTTCAAATCTGTATTTTCTTTTTTCATGGTACCTTATACATTTATTGTTATTTATTATGTTTTCAATTCCTTATTTCATGCCTCTAATCATTTCAAACACACTTATCATCCTTATGCACTGCATCTATTATCCGAAGTTCTTGGGGAATCTGATCCTGCTGTGTATCCTATCCGTTGATTCTCTCTCATGGAGAACTGTTTCCTAAAATATTTTGTAATTTTGGAAGGTGAGCTCATCTTCAGTGGGGTTTTATCTATGGGTATCTTGTGTAGCGTGGGTGGAGGGTATGACGTACTAGAGAGTCTTGTATTTAGTTAATGACTGCATGACATCATGGCCTAGAATCACATTTTTATTTTATTTATTTTTTAATTGATTTGTAATAATTGCTCATATTTATGGGGCATAGGGTGATATTTTGATATATATATACAATGTATAATGATCAATTCAGGATTATTAGCATATCCATCACCTCAAACATTTATCATTTCTTTGTGTTGGAAACATTCAAAATCCTCTCTTCTAGCTGTTTGAACATATACAATAAATTATTGTTAACTATTGTCATCCTACAGTGCTATAGAACACTGGAACTTATTCCTCTTATCTAGCTATAATTTTGTATCTGTTAATCGACCTCTCCCTCTTCCTCCTCCCTACTCCCCTTCCTAGCCACTAGTAGACAGCATTCTACTCTCTATTTCCATAAGCACATATGAGTGAGAACATGTGACATCTGTATTTCTGTGCCTGACATTTCACTTAAAATAATGCCCTCCAGGCTCATCCATGTTGCCATGGATGACAGGCTTTCATTCTTTTTTACGGCTGAATAGTATAGAATCATATGTTTATGTTAAAATCTCATCTTCAATGTTCCTGGACCACAGATACAGTATAAATTCAAACCCTGAACCCAAGCAAAGCATTAGGTTCTTGGTTCAGAATTCTTGATTGACAGTTGCGAGACATTTTTCCATGCCCAGACTGCTGGTTAAGACCAATACATTTCTTTTTTGTCTCCCTGTGCTGGAGTCTTTCTTGACCTGCACTTGGCCTATCATGGAAACCACAAAATGTAGATCTCAGCAATCAGAACTACTCGCCTTTCCAATTCAAGCTCCTAAGACAACTAACATTGTTCCCGTGTCTTCAGACTAAGTGGCTTACCTTGGGTCAGGGACCCATGTCTCATACAATCAGCTATAGACAGACAGAGTCTCTAGCACTCAGGAAACTCCCTTTTGGTCTGTGAAGAGAGAACTTTTGTAGCAAGAGAGCCTAGCGGAAGGGAAGAAATGATCATTAGAGGAAAAAATTAGTATCTCTGCAACCAATAACTTCCCTTCAACACTTCTTATCATTCTTGTTCTTCTCTGCCCTCAATGACTATGTAGTCCCCACTGTGGGCATAAAGTTATTAAAGGTAGGAGTCAGCTGTTGTAACCAAGAAGGGTTTTGATGGTGTCTCACAGGAAAGATCAAGGTGAGCATGTTTCTCCATAGCAGTACAATTTATTTTCAGCTCCTACCAAATTTGGAAGTTACTCTTCCACACAACACCCTGCCAGTGATTGACATAGTAGATAGTGAAGAAATATTTGTTGGAACAAAATAACAAATACTTCCTCCAATCTTCAGTACAGGGGGAATGCAGCACACAGAGGCAGCAGGCAGGAAGTGTTCAAAGAAAGATAGAAAGCTGCAAGGCCATGCCACAAAATAAATACATAAATAAATAAATAAATCTTTCTTTCTTAGAGAAATAAGTAACTTGAGGCAGGCAGTTAGCAGAGAATGCTGGAGGAAAGTAACCTCTTTTAAAAGTCATCACAAAGGCTTGGAACCTGGAGTGGGCTTTGAATTAGCACATATGCCAAAGATTGAGAATGTTCTTCAGTTCATAAATAAGAGCCCTGTGACAGGTGGGGACATTCCCCACTGACCCTCATGGCAGGGGGTCATCTGTGAGCTTGTGCATTACATTAAGATGAAATATCCCACAAAAACGAAGACAGTTCTCCTAGGCACACCTGCATAAGGGATTTAGTGGGAAGGAACTGAAAAATTTTAAGAGGGATCCACTGTGTTAGGTTTTTGTATATATTAATGCTTATGTTAATTATGTATTAAAATATTTGTTGTTCAAATCATCTTGTGGATTCTTTCTTAATATGTTCTGTTTGTTTTTAAGACCCAAGTTAAAGGATCTCTCCAAATAGATATTTGGATTAGCTGAGAGCTGCAGTCAAAACTTGGGAGCTAAGAAAATAGTTCTGCTTACAAAATTCTGCCATGCCCAGGTTTTCTTTATTCTAAGTGTATAATTCATTAGATTCAGCCTACTAGTAGAATCCCCAAAATTTCTTTAGAAAAGGTCTTAGAGGTAGCCATCTGCTTGAAAGATGAAGACTAGCCGACTTGATTTGAAACTGTGTTTGCATATCAAGTATGCGATGTTCCTATTCTAACTGTATATTTATGAAGGTTACCTTAGGAAAGGGGGGGATAGACCCCATTCTCCAAGCTAACCCTTGGTCCCACAGAACTAGAAAACCGAATAGAGGAGAATAAAACCCACAGCATGAAAAAGATGATTGTAGTGCCAACCCGAGATCCAGGGAAGCTTTGTCAGCCCAAATTTCAGGCTGTTTTAGCTCTTCAAACACTCAAGTCACCTGTCCCCCAGGATTGGGTGGTCTCCATCACAACAGCGAGAATGCTGGCCCCCTGCCTGTTCTGATGGAAAGAGCTCATGACAAGAGGCTTCCTTGAGGAGTTCAACAGAACGCAACTATGTCACGGGCCTTCAAACATCTAATACCAATAATGACATCAACATCGGCCTTGGATCACATTCCCAACAGTAGCTCCTGCAGTTGCTCTTGGATGAAATCAAATTACTGTGGAAAAAATGTACGAGTCCTCCCTTCCTGCAATGGGGTAAAAAGGGCAGTGTACCACTCATAGAAAACACCATCTCACCAGCTTACAGGTGGCGTTATTCAAGCGCAAGAATGTAAAGAATGTGTCAAATGTGTGTGTTAAATGTGTGTCAAATTAGGTAGCCTCCCTTTTTAAACCATTAAATCTTTGCCTCTCCCTGTAAGGAGGGCTCATGGGCCATCGGTGGGAACTCAGCAACACGACGACAGAAGACATGCATCTCGCTACAGAAACAAAGAGGCTCTGCAGTGGCCCAGAGAATGTGACCAAGCCCAGCACCTGTCGGCACATAGCGCACCTTCCTTTCCCCAGGTAATTCTTTCCAGAAATGCTACTAGGAGGTACATTTTCCCTCTTCCAGCATTCCTGAAAATATTTAAGATATGGGATAAGCACTCAGTGCTCTTCTATTATATTTATTTTATATTAAGGAGCTTAGTTAGGTGAAAATATTCTGTTATGCATATCTCAAGCATTCAGAATTCTGGGGCAGCTTGAGGCTGAAAAACACCGTTGCACTCCCTGCCTCCCTCGAGCTCCCTGTGTGGGCACCCCCAAAATCTGAGAGGCACACTTGCCCTGGGGCCCCACAAGTGGATCTCAGCCCAGCATGTCATGAGAATCTGGACAATTTCCTGAGCCTCTCTGTCCTCGGTTTCCTCTCTCTCAGGGCCATTGTGAGAAGTGAACACAGTGACACATGCAAGACAGCAGCATCAGACACATGCTAAACCCCACCTTTCCGTGATGCCTGCCCTGTGCAGTGGACACTAGTGTTCTTGATTGTCCAGCTCCATTTCCCTCTTTCTCGAATGAGAGCCCCTCAGTTTTCTTCTGGAGAACCTCTCCTCCGTGGCTCCTTGGCCAACGGCTGAGAATGTGCCCAGGCGAGGCCACCTGGAATTGCCCCCGAGTGGATCTTAGGCAGGAGCTGTGCTAGGACAGAAAACTTGGAGCTAATTATACCTGGAACCTAGGCCTTACAGAGCCTGCCCATGTGTTCCTTATAGTAAGTTCCTGTCTGCTTCTTCCCCTCCCCCCAACCCCCATCATTAATCCTGGCCTACCTGTCTGCTTCTTAAAGCCAACCTGGATGTCTGGGCCTTGCAACAATGTGTCTTGGTGCCCCGCTCCCTGCACCGATGAGGAAACCCATTCCCAGGTCAGGGGGACTGGCGTGGAAGCAAGGCGATTAGTCAGGCCCACAGAGCGGCTGCCTGCGCCCCTGCCCCACAACCTCCCTGGAACTCTGCTCTTTCGCTCTTGCCAGTGGCCGGCGGGCCCTCCACGTCCTCACTGTCTCGTGCTCCACGTCATCCAAGCTTGCAAACCATCATCTATTTCAACTCTCAAGCCTCTTTTCCCCCCTCTGGTACCAGGCTATTTTCATAAATCTTTCATTTTAAAATAAATCTTGGTGTCTTGCTCACCACAACATTTCTAAAATTCATGCCTCTGCCAGCGTGCTCATTCCAGAGGAGGGCCCTTCCCACTTGAATGTTGGCAGCGCCCTGCCCTCCTGGCTTCCTCCCCAGCCACCTTCATCTCTCCCAGAGAGAAAATGAGGTTTGGACTTGGGTGGGTTGAAAGCCCATCCGTGCATGCCATGCATAACATTCCCTTCCTCGGTACGGATGCATTCCTGGACAAAAAGGCCTTTGAAAATGTTTCTCTTGGGGCCCATTTGGCGCCATGTTGCGACTTGAGCAGCGTGGGCTGTGCTCTGTCTGCTGGAGAATCAGCACTGGTGACTGGGGAAGGGCCCAGCCCAGTGAACTGGCACGTCCCCACAGAGCCCTGGCTGGGGGCATGACAAGAGATCATGGGGTATAGCACCTACTCCACCTCAACGTGTCCCACCTAGTTGGGCCTCATCAAAAATGGCCCACTTTGGCAGCCAGGGATCGTACCTACCCATCAGGAAGTGGTTGCACATTAGGATTTGGTGTACCTCTTGCAGCTGGGAAACACATTCTCTGCGCTGTCCTCGGGAGGGCCATAAGAAATTCACACCTGTGACTAACTTAACTGGCCATCCGGTTTCCCTAAAGTGCTATCCAGATCCAGTTGGGAGAACAACTCCCTGGCAGTGAACAACTTGGGTTTACAGAGAGAAATCAGGGTACAACAGATTCAGGTAATTTAGCATATCATAACAAACACTGTGCCTGTAGTTTGGGTTATTGCTGACATACGCAACGAAGAGTGGGTCTGCCAGCCAGTATCGTACAACCTCACACATATTATTAGATTGGTACTGAACATTTTTAAAACCTTTTCTGGTGTGAAATATTGAATTTATTATTCACTAGAAATTTCCCATGCTACTTAAAATTATATTAATAATTTATTTTTGTGGGGTATTCAGTAGCATGTTATCCCATAGAATGCCCACATGTGTGGAACATGTGTTTGCGTTCCAGCTGGGAGAAGTTATTTTTATAAATGCAAGCTGAAGAACCTATTTTCAAATGAATGCTCTTAAACATAAAATTCATTTGAGAGCTCAGCCCACCACCACCATTAAGAAAGAAGAGAATGTGGGCAAAATTCACCAGCCAATTTCATGGCCGTGTTGCATACGGTGAGTTCTCTAAATGAGCTCTTAAACTCACAGCTCTGGCCTCAGAACTGTACTTCGTTGCTCTCCTTGTTTCCAGTGAATTCTTGTGCCCCTGAAAGTTGAATCATTGACACAGGTTTCCAGTATTTTCACTCTCTTTCTGCTTTGAAGTCCATTAATCTTCATGTTGATTTTCCCTCCACTCTCTTGAAAAAAATGTACGCGTCCCCCAGATGGAAAGCCAGGAGCTGGCAGTGCGGAAGAGATCACATGGAGCGGGAATGGCAGGACAGGCAAGCTCCTAACCAGTGTGGTGAGCCACCACCACAGGCCAGGCCCTGCAGCTCGGGAAGGGAAGTGAGTCAGGTCCTCTGAATTCTGTGCTAAGAAGCCCAGAGCCTCTGTCATCTCTCCCCACCCTGTGGGTGTGCATCCAACCAAGCGTGGGACCTCCTGGTGTGAGGCAGGGCCAGACAGATGTTCTTTTGTTCTTAACACACCATGCAAACGGCCACTCTTGAATATCAAGTATTGTTCATATTCGTAATCTAAATCCACTTTCAATAAAAACATTCTTTTCCTAGTAAAGATAAGTTGAACGATACACACTTATAGTACTGAAATTTTTTGAAGTGCTTCGGAACACAGGAAAGGGCTATATACATTTTTACATATAAAGAACAAACATGTATATAACTAAATATGAACTTGTGCATTTACCTATTCATCCAAATATTCCATCCATATAAAAACACATACGCAAGTACAGTGGCCATAGAAAGTAGAAAGACTGATGATGATGACTACTACTGCTGCTGCTGCCACTGCTACGTATCTGAAGAGTAACTCAAATTACCCGTCCATCAGCTGTGGTTTAAATGTTTGTGCCACCTGCCCCTGCTAAATTTATGTGTCAAACCTAACCACCAAAGTGATGATATTAGAAGGTGGGGTCTTTGGGAGATGACAGGTCATGAGGGCTCTCCCCTCATGAATGGGATTAGTGCTCTTATGAAAGAGGCCCTAGAGAGTTGCCATGTCTTTCTGCTACGTGAGGACATAAAAGGTACCATCTATGAGGAGCAGGCCCTTGCCAGAGAACAAATCTGCCAGATTTGGTCTTGGATTTCCCAGCCTCCAGAACTGTGAGAATAAATTTTCTGTTGTTTATATATTGCTCAGTCTAAGATATTTTATGATAGCATCCCAAGCAGACTAAAACATGGTTCCAGTTACAAGGAGCTTATGGTCTGACTAGTTGAACACACACAACCTCCATCATTGAAACATCAGAATCTTATCCGCATCTTTCCTTCCTTTACCTTGTGCATCAATTTGGCTCCCAAGTCTTCCCCATTCTGGCTCCCAAATCTCACATTTACCTCCCTATCTTTTCCTGTCCAACCCAGACTGCCTCAACTCTACTTCAGGCCCTCCTGCTTCTTTCTTAGACTACAGCAATAGCTTCCTTTCAGGCACAGGACGTTGTCTCTAAGAGGCCATCAACATGGGCAGGGATGATAAACACATAGCACTCATCCTGCCCTCCCACTCCCTCAACCTTGATAGACCCTGCTAATCAGTCCCAGTGCTCTTTTCCCCTGAGCCCAGACGCAGCTCTACTAAGCACAGCCCTCCAAGCTCATTACCAATTTATCAGAGTTTCTCTTAAAACAAAATCTATTTACCACCCCAATCTAGGTCCTTTAAAACAAGGTTTTTCAATCAGGAATGAACATCAGAATCAGAGATGAACAATATCCAAGACCTAAATCAGTTTTTTTGTGGGAAGAAAATATGAGCATTTTTAATGTATTACGCATGATTTTGGGGTACATTCTTCATCAAGAACTAAGTAAAACTAACCCAAACCAGAAAATTTTGTCCTAAGTCCTCCCCACTCTCTCCTTTTGCCACCTGTTACCTTATAACCCTCATTGGTTCCTGTTCCACAGCTAATAATCTGAAACTTTCCCAGGCCGGCTCCCAACATCTTCCACTTGAACACCAGGTATAATACATTAGTCCAGGTCTTCTAAGAAGCAGACGCCAAAATGGGATTAGACGTGCAAGGCTTTTTACTAGATCAAGCACCTACAGAGAAAACGTGGACGGAGCCAGGATAGGTTGGGAGAGCCATCAGACTGCAGTTGCAGGTCTGACGCCGTGAACAGGAGAGTGGGAAGGAAGGGGGTTGGGTGGAAGCATCTTAGACTGCAGTGCAGTGCTAAGGCAAGCTCAGCAAGGCCTTTGGGAAGTCCTGGAGCCAAAGTCCTGGGTGCATCAGAGAAGTGTCCAGGTTAGCACTTCTGCCATGTTGAGTCGCTGGCTGGGAGGAGCCTGTGGGAAGCAGAGCCTTGACACAAATGCAGCAACTCTGGAGCACAGCAGCAGAGGCCCCAGTCACTGATCTCCTACAATTGGAGATCTGAGAGGGGCATTCGCAGAGCTGCCACACCAGGTAACTGACAGCGCCTAGGTAACAGCGTCTAGGTAACTGACAGCATCCAGATTTAACAAAAATACAGGATGACAAGTTTGCATTTCACATAATCAACTAATAATTTTTAGTGTAAGTGTGTCCCAAATACAGGTGTCCTATATTTTATCTGGCAACCTCACAATAGCTCTTTTTTGTGTTAGGCTTTATCGGAGACAATCTTTTCTCTTTTGAAGTGGACCTGCTCTTTGGCTGCCAGTTCTTTAGTGCCTGCATTGCTGGGCACCATCTTGACAGGTCCCTCTCCTGGTCAGTCTCTCTCCTACCCAGTCATCCATCCTCCCTACTACTCCAAATCATTCTTCTGGGGACACCATTGTGGTCATGCCACCCACTCACCACCCAAGAAATGTCCAGTAACTTCTATGGCTTTCCAAATGAACCTCAAAATATGGCATCTTATCTTTGCAACACTGATTCCCACTGACCTTACAGTCCCTGGCCTCTAATCATACCAAAACTCATGGCTTTCAAGATACATCCTATGGCTCCAGGCATCCTGCTTTTGCTCATCCCACGCCCCCTCCCTGGAATTCCTTTCCCGGGACAGCCTTCCCCTAGATGTCAAATTTAACCTATGCTTCAAGGCTAGCTCAAATACTGCCGCCTCCTTGAAGAGATGGACTATGTGTGCCATCACCCTGCCCAGAACCCCTTACACCTAGTGACACAGGAAGAAGTTGAAATGATATAAAAAGACATAACTTGATATGCTCCCATACAGAGTGGATTTTAGCAGACAACATTTCCCCATTCCATGTGTGGCATTAATATCAATAGCTCTTATGCAACCAATAGGGTAAGTCTTGCTTTTAGCCCGGGTGCGGATGTTTAATTAATCAGGGCTGCTGTCCTTGCTCGCCCTTGGCTGAGTTTCCCTGATGATTACCCACTGGAAAACTCAGCCCTTCCATGCAAACAATGTCTTGATTAATGCTCTGTGCCGTGTACCAGGTGTGGCGAGTGGGTCCTTCATTAGTGAGTCCGCCATACTGCGATGTTTAGTCCTCAGAACTCAAACCAGATTTCACACACAACGATCTATTTTCTGGTGTTGTCAAACCTTTTCTTAACTCCCTTTCCTTCTTCCCAACTTTGATTTTGGGGAGAAAAGTTTGCATCCAGTGAATATAAAGTATTAAATTATTCTGACTTCAGCACAATTTTCAGACTGACTTGGGTGTTGAAACTGCCCTCCATGAAGCCACGTGGCTGCCTTTCACCATCAAGAGCTGGGGTGTGACTTCCTTTTGTTGATGGTCACAGGTATTAATTCAGTCTCTTTCTCTCTTCCTTACCAGAGAAGGGGCGGGGGAGCACGGGAGGATCAGATGATGAAATGAAAACCTTTAAATAAAATATCATTCCCACAAAGGAAAAGAATTTTCCTCTGGGTCATTATCAGTGGAAGCCCAGAAAAAAGATAATAAGCACAAGATTCCTGATTAATTAAACATTTGTGCTCATTGTATGCAATTATTCTGGGGAAAATCAACTCCGGGACATCTGTTTACTCAACCTTGGGCTGAGAAACCACCAAACTACTCCTGCCTCGCATCTCCAGGCACAATGTCAAGGCACAGAACTGATAGCTCATAAGCCCGAGGAATAAGCCCGCTAATTTTCTAGGTTGGAAGCAGATGACCATGCTGCGTGAGCAATAAATTATGAAGGCTGAGTAAACTCATAGAGGGGTAAACGGTGAAATCTGAAGTGACAATATATTAATATAATACATATTTACCAATATACATAATCATTTTATGTTACAGAGCAATTAAACATAGATGATAAACATTTTCATAAATGCTTCAATTATTATTACTTTTCACCCAGTGAAACCACATTTCTAGCTTTTTCCTTTTTACCCATTAGGTCTCCAGTTTCAATGATTTCCCTAATACCACTAACCCCTTAATTGTCACTGCTGTCTAATCTCCCTCCTGTGACAGCTGGGGTCAGGGAATGTCCCTGCCAGTGTGGGGACCCAGGAATGGACAGAAGTGGATGCTTCTCCCCTTGACAGTTGATGAGCAAAACCCACAGGTTTTGTATTGAGTGAGGATCAAGATCCAAGAACAGGTTAAACAGAAAGTGAAACTGAGGCCCAAGAGGTCCAATGTGAGTAGACATGGACAGCAAAGGAGCGGGGGCTGCCAGGGTGGCTTGAAAACCCACTTGCTAGAATCTGGACGCCTGTCACAGCTTCCTGTGAATCTCCCACCCCAGACGCAGAGCCCCCAAGGAGGAGTCGTCCGGATTCTCAGCCAGAGAACCTTTATTAGATGTGATCAAGTGAGCACAAGTGCTTGAGGAATTGCTACTGACTGGTCCAGTCTCTCTGCCTATCCCACACCACGTGCATCTGTTGAGCCCCTGGCTCTCATGTGGCAGTTGGCAGGGTTTGGGTGTCTGCTGATCTACCAAGGAGAGAATTACACAACCTTTAGGTTCCCGCATAAGGGAGAGTGGATTGTTACACCCACTCCTCTGACGCAGGCCCTTTCCAGTAAGACATGCAATCATCACAGAACATTTTCATCGCCCCAAAGGAGACCCCATACCCATTAATTCCCTGTTCCTTCTTCCCCCAGATCTCAGCAACTACTAATCTGCTTTCTATCTCTATGAATTTTTCCAATTCTGGACATTTCACATAAATGGAATCATACAATTGCTGGCCTGCTCTAATGAGCTTTTTTCACTCAGCATTAGTATTTTCGAGGTTCATCTATGCTGTAGCATGTGTCAGTACTTCATTCCTTTCTATGGCTGAATCATATTCCATTATACGGCTAAAGCATGTTTTGTTTCTTCAGAAGTTGATGGGCATTTGGGTTTCTTCCTCCTTTTAGCCATTGTGAATAGTGTTACTATGAACATTCCTGCTCAGGTTTTTATGTGAATGTATACTTTTGATTCTTTGGGGTATTTCCTTAGGAGCGGAATTGCTGGGCCACATGGTAATTCTATATTTAACTTACTGCGGAACTGTCAAACTGTTTCCACAGTGGCTGCACCACTTTACATTCCCACAGGCACTGTAAATGGGGACTGTCCTGGATTTAAAACCAAATGTCCCATGTTCTGGGAACTGCCTCAGTCCCCAGCATCCAGGATAGTTGGTCACCCTAACAGCAAGTTCCCAGCACGCTCAGAGCAGTGTCGAGGAGTAAAAATCAAAGTTAGGAAACAGCTCACATGGAAATACTGTCAGAATAACTGCTTCCAACACTGAGAAGGCCCAGATAGATGACATCCACCCTGAAGGGCAGGGTATTCCATCTCCCACATGGTTTTCTTTCCCACAATTGGATTCTAGGCCTTCTTATGCCACTGGTATTTTTGCAGGTTCTTCCAAATCAGTCCCAGTGTCACCTGGAACTCCTGTGAAAATCCAGTTTCTCATTCAGCAGGTCCATGATGAAGACCAAGATTCTACATTTCTTACAAGCTTCTAAGTGATGCTGATGGACCACAGTTTGAATAGCAAAGAGGTAGATGTCCTTGTAGCTCCCTTAGGTTCTGACCAGCTTCTAGCCCATTAACATGCTAGAAGTGAGGAGGTGGCAGGGCTGGAAGCTCTACTGTCAAGGCTGTTCTAGGTAAAGGAGGACAATGGTACATCAAAGTGAAATGGGTGAGTTAATCACACTGTCTTAGGGAGTCTAGCAGCAAAGGTGTTACTCTAGTACCTGGTTGATACTATCCATGGGCCATAATTTGTGGGAAGAGGAGGGTGGACAGATGATCATTATCATGAAAGGCTTTGAAAATCATCTTCTAAAACCAGAATTCTCACCAAGGGATGAAATGAAAAAGGATATAATGCTCTCCTACCCTCCTCCCAAATAAACAAACAAAAAAGAAAACAAGAAGTAGCTTGGGAGTCTATGAAGGTAGAAGATCTTCTTTATAAAGAGTGGGGCTGAACAGATGGAAGGGACAGAAATTAACATTTTCATGAGGATGTTTGTGAAGTATCAAATGTGAAAGGGCAAGACATTCCAATAGGCTGAGGCTCCCAGGATCATCTCTGAGTGGCCCCAAACCCCAAGTGCCATACATGTGGGTGCTATCACCATATTGTTTCTATTTGTTGTGTCCAAGATACATGGCCACAATTTCCTTTGGTCACATGACTTTCCTGTTCCTGGAATGGAACCACCTCTCGATATGTGCTCTAGTTTCCAGTACGAGGGGAACTACTTGGGGTGCTGGCTGCATGTCTACAGCAGAAGGTAAAACCAAAGCCATCAAGGAAGTTAGCAAAGGTCCTTGTTCTGGGCTTGCACTCCTAAGTCTGTCTCAACTGCTCTTGCTTCTGGTGGTCTGAGTTTGCCTTTGAGGGGTCCTTCCATGCCTTGAGCAGCTCGGATCACAACTGGTGACTCAGTCCCATGTGGAGTGGCTGCTCTCATGGGGGCTCAGCTTCTGGAAGCAGACAGAAAGTGGGTGGTGTTGGGAGTTGGCCCCTTCTAGATCAGTGTAATCTCCCTTCAGAGTAGACACTCTAAGTTTGATTATACAGCCTGTGCCAGTTTGAGATAGGGCAGGATGAAGGCATTGTATTAGTCTCCTATTGTCACTATAACAAATTACCACAAATTTACTGCATTAAAACAACACAAATGTATTATCTTACAGTTCTGGAGGTCAGAAGTCTAATGTAAGTCTTACAAGGCTAAAACCAAAGTGTAGACAGAGTTGCAATCATTCTGGAGGATTCAGAAGTTGGGAGCTGGAAGGCAGGAGCAGTTTTTCCTGTGACCCTTCTATGGTGCAGCTCTCAAAGTCATATCTCAAAGCTCAACTGTGTCTTCTGAAAAGCATGTCATGCAATAAATCTCTGTAAACTAAATTAGGTGCATTCTAGTCCCTGCTACTGAACCTGCCTGATTCCAAGTTCATCAAATCTCAGTTACAATCAAAGAAATGAAAATTGCCTCTTAGGCCTGCAAAATGTTTTCATGACACTAATTAATTCTGAGTATGAAGTCCAGTCAGTATTGTTTATAATAGTTAAAAAGTGGAAACAAGCTAAAACTACAACCATAGGAAATATGACTTGGCCATAGTAACACTGAAGCATGTTTCCACAATTTTATTAAATTTTAAAATCAAAATGGTAAGTTTTTCTCCAGTATGATAAAAAAAAACTACAACAAATAACAACATACAAACATGCATAGAAAATATTAGGTCAATATACCAAAATGAAAAAATAGCATAGGTGGCATTTGTATTGATTTCTTTAGCTTTCTGGTTTTCCACTCTTGATTTCTTTAATTAAAAGGTACATGTAAAATAGAAAAATAAACTTTAAAAGAAAAACTTATCTCAAACCCACCACTATAAAAAGTTTTGTGGTTAAGTTTCTACTGCGCAAATTTTTCATTCCCCTTTCTTTATCATCCAATATTTATTGAGCCAGGCTCTTTAATGTCACAAGACTCGAGTGCCATGCATTGATTTTTATGATCTTACTAGAAAACTGTTAGGTGCATAGAAAGGCAATTGTGCATGGTGTCTGCATGCATATCATATATCATTTTGCATTGCCAGACAGCAAAGGAAGAACACTATAAACACTAATTTTTACTCCTAGATGGCTTAGCAATTTGCTAAATTTCCTTGTAATTGCTTCTAATTATTCATTACATTAGAGTAGAAGGTGGCGGCTATAAATTTTCAATGAAAACAAAATTTAAATACAATGCATCCAAATGTCTCCACAGACTCAGGCAGCAACCTGTTTTTCATATTACGGAAATCCAACAGACGCTGGCAACACATGCTGTTTCTTAATGTGACAAAGGAGAGTGAGCCAAGGAAGCACTCCTATGAGTTTGACACTAGCTTTGTGAGGAGACTGCAGAAGTAGATCCCCAACCCCATTTATGTACCAAAGCATTTTGGGGGCTGACCTCTCCAGTGGTGGGGACTTCGCACTAATCTCCTACACCCTCCCCTGCAATGTGTCAGCATCTCTTGGTAATTCAGAACTTTGTTGGCCATTGCTTCATCCATTCATTTGTTCTTTCATTTATTCACTAAACACGTATTGGGTACCTGCCTCTGCATGACACTGTGTGGGAAACAAAGATCCTTCTAATGTGATCTACAAGTAACCCACCATAACATGAGGCAGTGGATTGCATCTCCAGAGTGGTATGATGGTGATACTGCTGGAGTTCAGGGAGGAGACTTCTATCTAGAAGGGGATCTGAAAAAAAAATTGACAGTATACACAGCTGCTAAGAAAAGCAAACAGTTTCCCAAAAAACTAAACATACAACCACTATGTGATCCAGCAACTCCGCTTCTGGGTATACACCCAAAGAAGTGAAAGCAGGGACACAAATGGATACATTTGTACACCCATGTTCACAGCAGTACTATTCGCAATAGCCAAAGATGGAAACAACTCAAATGTCCATCAACAGATGAGTGGATAAAGAAAATGTGGTATGTACACACAATAGAGTATGATTCAGCCTTAAAAAGAAATGGAAGTCTGATACATGCCGCAATACAGATGAACCTTGATGATATTATGTATTAGTGAAATAAACCAGACATAAAAGAATAAATATTATATGATTCCACTTATTTGAGGTACCTAGAATAGTAAAACTCATAGAGAGTAAAATGGTGGCCACCAGGAGCTGGGAAAAGGGAGGAATGTGGAGTTAGTGTTTGATGGGTACAGAGTTTCAGATGGGAAACCTAAAAAAGTCCTGGAAAGACATAGTGGCAATGGTTGTACAGCAATGTGAATATACTTAATACCACTAAACTGTACATTTAAAAATGGCTAAAATGGTCAATTTTGTGTTATGTATATATTTCTACAATAAAAAGGTATTAAAAATTTAACAGCATATAGAGAAGAGGAAGGGCGCTTGATGCAGAGAAACAGCATGAGCCAGAGTACAGAAGTGGAAAATAATGGGTTCTAGTCTGTAAATAAGGAGGAGACCAATTTGGCTGAAAGATATCAGATGCATGACATGAACAATAACAATAGCAACAGTAGTAGTCACCATAAATATAACCTTTAAAGAGCATTTATTATGTACCAGGCACTATGCTACTTCTTTTGTAAGTATTATCTCATTAACTCTTCTCAATAATACATAAAGTAGCATTACTTGTTTTATTGCACTTCACCTTATTGTGCTTTGCAGATATTGTGTTTTTTACAAATTGAAGTTTTGTGGCAACCCTGTGGCCAGCAAGTCTATCAGAGCCATTTTTCCAACAGCATGTGCTCACTTTGTGTCTCTGTATCACATTTTAATAATATTCACAATATTTCAAACATTTTCATTATTATTATATCTGTTATGATGATCTGTGATCAGTGATCTTTGATGTTACTATTGCAATCATTTTGGGGCACCACAAACTGCACCCATATAAGATGATGAACTTCATCAATAAATGGATGTGTTCTGATTGCTCCACTGACTGGCCATTCCCCCATCTCTCTCCCTCTTCTTGGGCCTCCCTGTTTCCTGAGACACAGCATGTTGAAAATAAGCCAATTAACAACTTTAAATGCCTTCTAAGTGTTCGAGTGAAAGGAAGAGTCACATGTCTCTCACTTGAAATCAAAATCTAGAAATGATTAAGCTTAGTGAGGAAGGCATGTTGAAAGCTGACATAGACCAGGAGCAAGGCATCTTGTGCCCAACAGTTAGCCAAGTTGTGAATGCAAAGGAAAAGTTCTTGAAAGAAATTAAAACTGCTACTCCAGTTAACACATGAATAATAAGAAAGTGAAACAGCCTTATTGCTAAAAGTTTTAGTGCTCTGGATAGAAGATCAAAGCAGCCACAACATTCCCATAAACCAAGCCTAAAGCCTAAACCAGAGCAAGGCCCTAATTCTCTTCTATTCTGTGATGGCTGAGAGAGGTGAGGAAGCTGCAGAAGAAAAGTTTGAAGCTAGCAGAGGTTGGTTTATGAGGTTTAAGGAAAGAGGCCGTCTCCATAACATAAAAGTGCAAGGTGAAGCAGCAAGTGCTGATGTAGAAGCTGCAGCAAGTTATTCAGAAGATCCAGCTAAGATAGTTGATAAAGGTGGTTATGCTAAACAACAGATTTTCAATGTAGACAAAAAAGCCTTATATTGAAAGAAAATGCCATCTAGGATTTTCACAGGTAGAGAGGAGAAGTTAATGCCTGGCTTCAAAGCCTTAAAGAGCAGGCTGACTCTGTTGTTCAGGACTAATGCAGCCAGTGACTTTAAGTTGAAGCCAATGTTCATTTACTGTTCTGAAAATCCTAGCACCCTTAAGAATTATGTTAAATCTACTCTGCCTGTGCTCTATAAATGGAACAATAAAGCCTGTATGATAGCACATCTGTTTACGTCATGGTTTACTGAATATTTTAAGCACACTGTTGAGACCTACTGCTCAAAAAATAAGATTCCTTTCAAAATATTACCATTCATTTATAGCATACCTGGTCACCCAAGAGCCCTAACAGAGATGTACACAGAGATGAATGTTGTTTTCCTGTCTGCTAACATAACATCCATTCTGCACCCCTTGGAACAAGAAGTAATTTTGACTTTCAAGTCTTATTATATAAGAAATATATTTCATAAGGTTATAGCCACCATAGTGACTCCTGTGATGGATCTGGGCAAAGTAAATTGAAAACCTTCTGGAAAGGAGTCACCATTCTAGATGCCATTAAGAACATTCATGATTCATAGGAGGAAGTCAAAATGTCAACATTAGCAGGAGTTTGGAAAAAGCTGATTCCAATCCCTGTGGATGACTTTGACGGCTTTAAGACTTCAGTAAAGGAAGTCACTGCAGATGTGGTAGAAACAGCAAGAGAACTAGAATTAGAAGTGGAGCCTCAAGATGGGACTGAATTGCTGCAGTCTCATGATAAAACTTGAATAGACGAGGAGTTGCCTGTTATGGATGAGCAAAGAAAGTGGTTTCTTGAGATAGAATCTACTCATGGTGAACATGCTGTAACAATTGTAGAAATGACAACAAAAGATTTTAAAATATTACATAACTTAGTGGATAAAGCAGTAGCAGGGTTTGAGAGGGCTGAGTCCAATTTTGAAAAAAGTTCTAGTGTGGGTAAAATGCTATCAAACAGCATCACATGCTACAGAGAAATATTTTGTGAAAGCAAGAGTCAATTGATGCGGCAAACTTCATCATTGTCTTATGTGCAGACATTGCCACAGCCACCCCAACCTTCAGCAAACACCACCCTGATCAGTCAGCAGCCATCAGCATCCAGGCAAGACCCTCCACCAGCAAAAAGATTATGACTTCAAGGCTCAGATGATCGTTAGTATTTTTTAACAATAAAGTATTTTTAGATTAAGGTATGCATGCTGCTTTTTTAAACATAACGCTATGGCACACTTAATAGGCTATGGTATAGTGTAAATATAATTTTCATATGCACTGGGAAACCAAAAATTCATGTGACTCACTTTATTGCTATGTGTGCTTTATTGCAGTGGTCTGGAGCCGAACCCACAATATCTCTGAGGTGTGCCTGTACTTTTATTAGCCTAAAGTCAGAGCTTAGAAATCTATGGGTCAGAGAGGGTAAATAACTTGCCCTATAGGCATTAGAGCCTGGAACTAACTGTCTGTCTGTCCCCAGCGCCCAATATGCCTGCCCCTGCCTCCCATAGGCAAGGTGGGAAGAGAATTGGGTTGGACCCTGGGACACCAGATTGAGAAGGTGGGCTGTAATGAGTAAATAAAGGAGATCCAGGAAAGAATTCTGAGCAGTAGAATGTATAAAGAGACCTACATTTGGGGAATATATTAATCTGGTTGCTGAATATAAGAGGGGTAAGAGGCAGGAAGTTAGAGGGAAACTTGGATTTTTTTCCAGGGAAT
Organism: Lepilemur ruficaudatus; assembly: GCA_963574885.1. Classification (NCBI taxonomy): domain Eukaryota; kingdom Metazoa; phylum Chordata; class Mammalia; order Primates; family Lepilemuridae; genus Lepilemur; species Lepilemur ruficaudatus. Next base: position 72,362 of record CAUYRT010026945.1, read on the forward strand.
AAATATTAATGGCCTGAATGGAGAGACTGTGATGGGAAGAGGAAGCATAGACAGGAGGGATGGTTAGGGCTTGAGAGCAGACTGAATAAGGAGAATAAGATCTGTTCTGATACTATTCTGTGGCCTTCGGTATTGGGAAAACAGTGTAGCCATCAGAAACAGGAAGTCCGGAAAGGGAAACAGGTATTGTGTTGGGGCATTTGGAGTTGACAATGCTGGCAGATCTGATTGGTGACAATGTTTCTCAGACTGTTGGAAAACGAAGGTGTCAGATTTCAGCTGGAGAAGTTCAAGCACCCACGCAGGGAAACCATGGCAGCTAGTGTGAAGTTTGGGATCCCAGGGCTGAAACCTACATGTTTAAGCATTTAGGAGTTCCCAAGGCACTGGCTGGCTCGCTGCCTGCTCACCCAGCCAGTCAACACTCTCCATCCATGCACACCAATCCCATCAATCATCCATGAACAGATAACGAAGGAATATCAGACACTTGAGAATATCTCTAACATGAATAAGAAAGGCCAAGATGAACAAACACAAACAAATGACCCCAGAGGAATTGGAGATAATTCAGTGAACCCAAATTACTCTCATTCATATTCTGTGAGAGTTTGAGACAAAATCGTATTCATGAAAGGACAGCATGCTGCCATTATAAAAGAACAACCAGCAATTCATAAAGAATTCTTTGAAATAAAAATTTTCTGTGCTATTATAAAAACATTTGATAGAAAATTTGGAAAGAAAGTCAAGGAAATATCCCAGAAAGCAGACCAACTAGTTAACAGCATCTAAGACATAATAAGAAAAAAAAGATAAGAGACTTGGATGATGAATCCAGGAGGGCCAACCAATCAAAAAAATAATACAAGAGCAGAAGTTCATGGGTCTACATGTTAAATAAGTCCCTCAGGTTCCCAGCACAAGGAGTAGAAGAAGCATACCCAGATATATCCCTGTAAAACTTCCACACCAAGGGGAAGGAAAACGTAAAATCCTTCAAAGATAAAAACACAGGCTACCTTCATGGATGCTGTGGCCAGGCGAGTCACACAGCAGACACCTCTCATGAAAGGCTTCATCCTTAAAGCGCCTTCCTTGGGCAGCAGGGAGCAAATTCCCGGTTAGCCAGAATTAATTCCCTCCTATGTTTGCCCCCAACTCAGACGAGAACTATCTATTTGCTGATTTGTCCACAAGGGGTGTGATGCTATCAAAGAGACACAGTGATCAGAAGGAAGGCGGAGTGTCCTCCCCTCTTATCATTCCTTCAGGCTCCACAGAGAGAAATGGACACTGGCCATTGGGGACAAGGCTCTGGGTCACCAGGGTGTCTCAAGCAACCCTTGAGAAGATAAGGAATCAAAGCAACCTTCTGACTGATGGGTGGGTGGGGGAACCCCTCTGAGAAGGGAAACACCTGAGTTTCTCACATTCTATTGTAATTTCCTGTTTCTCTCTCTCCTCAATTAACTGTAAGCTTTGGGAAAGCAAGGCCTGTATCTTACTTAGCATTTTTACCCTGCACTTAACTAGCCCTAGTGCATAACAGGAGCTCAGTAAATGCTGAATGACTGTATGGGCAGTTGGAGGAATGGATAAATTTCCACTTTTTCTTTTACATAGAAAAGGTGACAGTGGCTGCAGTCCTGCTTCTGAAAAGTATGCACATTCTGCTCCATTATTAAGAGAAACTCTGCATAATTGGGCTCTGTTGTCACTCCTAACAACAGAGAAGACCATTTTGCCTGTCATTCTTCAAAAAAAATGTGAATAATAAGTTTATGTGGATTGTTAAAACTTCATCTCTAAGAGAATTACACTGCAAAAAATGTAAAATACAGCGTTTTTCATACCACTACTATTCTTCAGATCACATCTTTCATTCCTGCTTCCACAACTGTCTTCCTGCTACCTCAATGATGGTAGCTTAAATAAGACGGAATAGTTAATTCTCTCATGAACAAAGGAAGCCCAAAGGTAGTCCATCCAGGGACTCAGTGCCTATCTTTCTGTTTCAGCATGCTAGCACCCTCAAGGTCGCCTCATGGCCACCATAGTCCAAGAAGGCAGCCAATAGCCACATGCCAGGAGGCATCAAAAGGAAGGGAGAAAGGACAAAGTGTTGTATCTTCTATATGAGTCCTTAGACCCATACAAGCCCTTGCTTTACTCTCCATTGGCCTCCCAGCTGTACCAGATGCAGGGAAGCAGTGTCTTTTAATCTAATAAATCAGGGTCCTCTTACTAAAGAAGAAAGAGAGGGTGGATACTGGGGAGCTGGTCAGGCTCTGCGACATGACAGATGTGGGTATTCCTGGGGACCTCATCCTAATGCCCTCTTCTCATTCTGTGCTCTTTCAGGGCAAAGTAACCCATGTCCATGGCTTTCAATGTCATGCTATACCACTGATTACAAACCCATCTTTATTCAGTACTCCATGCTCCATTGACCAGGGGTTTTGTCTGTTTGTTTTTTAATAGACTATTGGCCTGGAATCTGAATGAACACTATACTGTGATCTTGCACTTGGACCTAGGTGTACCCATAACCTAAGGAGGAGCTAGGATTCCAGAAATAATGCGTGAGTCAGAATACTGTCAGTAGCAAGGAAATTGAAGAAGCGTGGAATGGAAAATGGCCGAGTGGGTCGTTTCTTCATGACTCAGCTTCTGTGTCGGGGGTCTCTGGAAGTACTGGGGGGCATGAGGAGGCTGAGCTGCCCTGATTCCATCTCCCTCACTGATTCCAGGGAGACACACTTGGCTGCCTCCAAGGCCCTTGTTGCCTGCTGTTCATTCCTGGGACATTCCCTAGTGACACATCTGCACATACATCCCTGCAAAATCCTGGCCAGCCCGGAGTATCTGGATGTTGAAAATATTCAGTCCAAGAAGTTTTTATTTTATTGAACATTATAGAATTATAATATAAAGTCGGGGTAATGGGAACCATGCACATAAAATCAACAGGAAGAGGATGAAGGCTATTCTGTGGAAGAGTTGGACTAGATACTGCGGGGAGGCAAAAGTTCCCTTCCACAAAGCACACACACACTCAGACTCCAGAACATTCCATTTCCATTCTACTTAATTCAATGGTTTCTTGTTTAAGTTTCTACTCTATTCTGTTAAAGCACTTGGGAAGCAAGGATATAAATTACTCAGACTAAAAAATGGTCCTATTTTTTCTGAATTTTAATAATGAAGAATTGAGGAAGATCAATTCTTGTTTTGGAATAAAAAGAACATTATTTATTTTTAACAGAGTTGCCAGCATTCAATTTGCCTGTAATGCATTTTTTAGATCTCAGAGATTATTACCATTAGCTGTCTACTTTCAAGATTTATTTTTTTCCTCAAATTTATTTTTATAGCAGCCCCAATAAAATATGTTTTGTTAAAAATTAGTTCCATTTCCCTTCCAAATAATATTGGACTACATAACTCAGAAGTTTATCTAGACTTTTTTAAAAATGAATGCATGTCACTTATATTCATATCATTCTTGTTAGAGGCATTTGAGTGTTCTCAATTTTCTACCAATTTGACTATTGATGCATGTGGTTGTCTTTCTGCTTTGGTAGGACAATATTAGAACTACTAAGTGATTCTCATTTACTTATCAGAAAGAACCATAAGGGAAATGATCAAAAAGTTTAAAGATAACACATTCAACATAAAAATATATTTTCTTGAAGCCCAAATTGGAAGTAAGACATAACTCTTCTTATTTTTTAGGAAAAAAAATCTTTAAGTAAGAATATTTCTAATCGAAGAATTAACAATAGAGCCAAGGAAAAACAACTATAATGTACTAGGTTCAGTAGCAGGGTTCCTGGAGACTGTACCCCAATATTTGATGTCCTTTCTGATGCCCAGAATAGGGGCAGGACGGTGAGCAGCTGCTATTTCAAAGTGACCAGCAGTTTCCTTTTTAGCTAGATGTAGACATTGACATCCCACCTAAGGAAAGACAACTCTCAACCTGGGAAGGGCAATTTTATGAGGTTTCAGTTCTGTAAAGTTAAATTCAGATCATTTTCTGGGACAGAATGTTTAGGATAGAGAGGATCCACAAATTTGCAAGATTATGATAGTGACTTGGGGGAGACAAGGTTTTCTTCTCTCTCAAACAAAAGATGAGTTGGAGGCCTGGACTGGACAAGGGCACACTTGTCTAGAAGAACTTAGCCAACACTAGAATTAGGGTGATGACCAGAGGACTGAGGCAGGAGACATCCAGGAGATGCTGTGTGGTTGGGCGTGGTGAGTGGAACCCAGGGCAGCAATATCCAGTATCCCACAGTGGGTCATTGTGTCCTGTACTGCAATTCCATTGTGCTTACCCCATGTTTCAGGAAAATTGTATTAGACGTTACTGCATAGTCTTAGCTGTGCTCTGGGAATCAGGAGTGAGGCTGTGGCCAGGCCAGGGGCCCAGCAATCCAAGGAAAGGGGCAGCAGTCAGAAGCCATGACAAAATGGTAAGAACAGGTGGCCAGAGAGAGAGGGGGCTGCATGTTAGGACAAGCAACCACTGGGAGAGACCTATGAGATACTTCCGCATTTCCTGGGCACTCTCAAAAAGACTTGGGGGAAACCTGATAAAAGAATAATATATCTGCATTCATGAAGGGTGGGACTCTGACTATGTTAAAGGGAGGGATGACCCCCAAGTTTGAGAATGTGAAGTATCTATGTCACAGACTCAGATGAGATCTTAAGAAGAAGCCAAATAAGGGTACCAAGACCATTTGATAGAAGAAAGAATAGGTTTTGTTTGTTTGTTTGTTTGTTTGTTTGTTTTTTTAACGAATAATGTTGGGACACCTAGATAGCAACATACAAAAGAATGAAACTGAATTCTTACTTCACATCTTTAAAAAATTAATTCAAAATGGCTCAAAGATCTAGAAGGTAAGAGCTAAAACTATGAAAATCTTAGAAGAAAACAGAGGGATAAATCTTTGTGGCCTCTGATTTGACAATGGAATATCAACAACACCAAAAGCATGAGCAACAACAACAACAACAAAATAGATAAATTGAACGCCATCAAAGTTAAAAACTTTTGTGCTTCAAAAAATAATACCAAGAAAGTGAAAAGACAACCCACAGAATGGAAAAAATATTTTCATATCATATATCTGATAAGGGTCTTATATCTAGAATATATAAAGAACTTCCACAATTTGATAACCAGAAGGCAAATAAACCTATTAAAAATGGGCAAAGGATCTGCATAGACATTTCTTCAAAGAAGATATACAAGTAACTAATAAACACATGAGAAGATGCTCAACATCATTAGTCATCAGGGAAATGTAAATCAAAACCATAAGATGCTACTTCATACCCATTAGGATGGGTATAATCACATGTGGGGAAACTGGAATCATTATACATTGCTAGGGGGAATGTAAAATGGTGCAGCTACTTTTGAAAATAGTCTGGCAGTTTCTCAAATGGTTAAACATAGAGTTACCATGTGACCCAGCAATTCCACTCCTAAATCCCTTATAGAAATGGTGTAGTATTTGCATATAACCTATGCATATCCTCCCATATACTTTAAATCATCTCTAGATTACTTATGATATCTAATACAATGTAAATGTCAATTATATAGTTGTTCTACGGTATTTTTTAAAATTATGTTATTTTTATCATCGTATTATTAGTTTTTATTATGGTTTTTTTCAAGTACTTTCAATCCATGGTTAGTTGAATTGGCAGATGTGGAACCCTCTAATGCAGAAGACCAACTACACTCGAGAGGAATGAAAACATGCTCATACAAAAACTTGCACAGGTTGTTTATAGTAGTGCTATTCACAGTGACCAAAAGGTGGGAGCGATCCAAATGTCCATCAACAGATGAATGCATAAACTGTGGTACATCCATAAAATGGAATATTATTTGGCCATCAAAAGGACTGCAATATCGATTTGTGTTACAATATGGAAGAACCTTGAAAACATTATGTGAGGTGAAAGAAACCGCTCACAAAAGACCATATTTTATGTGTTTCTATTTATATGAAAAGTCCATAATAAGCAAATCTATAGAGACAGAATGTAGATTAATGGTTGCCTAGGGTGGGTGGAGGGGGAGTGACTACTAATAATACAGGGTTTCTTTTTGAATTGATAAGGCAGTTTTAAAATTGACTGTGCTGATAGTTTATCTAGCATATCTGTGAATATATTAAACACCATTGAATTGAACACTTTAAATGGGTGAATTATATAGTAAGTGATTAATATCTCAATAAAGCTGATACATAACATATATGTAATCTATAAGTTTGATAACTTCACTAAGAAATCTTAGCAGTCTACATCAAACGTCTCAAATTTAGACACCTGTAGGGAAGGTCAGGTAGCAGAAATGTGTGGCTGTGGCTCAGTGCAAGGCAGTGACAGGGCATTTGGTGAACTGAGGAGTGCGTCACAGCTCTGCAGCTGCCAAAGGACACCAGCAGTCACATGACACATGGGCCCTGGCAACTCACCAAGACATTTGAAATTAAAACAAAAGAGAATGAAACAGCACAAAACCAATGCTAGGTCAAGCAGGAAAAGCATATCACTGGACAAGATTTCTCCCAGGGGCCACCAGTTCATGATGTTTGTTCTAGAAGAAATGAGGAACAGCTATACGTTTGTTACTTTTCCTTTCCCTGGATGACTTTTTCAACTTTCTCAAGGGCGTGTAAGTAAGAAAAATCATCTCCCCCCACCACCCTTATTTGTCACTTCTGGTACTGGTTGTTGCGCCCTGGCCTGGCAAGTTCATTAAAATCTCTATTTCAACCAGAAGAGCCTCCCACGTCTACATCTCTGCGTTGGACCTTCACTGCCAGCTTGTGCTACCCCAACTTTGAGTTTGCAGTGTTCAAAGGAAAAGGGACAGATGTGGTGGCTAGCCACTTCCTGTGCTCCCATCGCATCTTCAGACAGCCTGGCTGCATCATCTACCAACTCCCACTCACTCCTCTCTGCTCCCAGCTGCAGCCCTCATTAGTGTCGAATTGATTTCTGGGGCTGCATTGCCCAGTCAATGTCCCCCTCCCAGTGAGAGGTAAAAGGCTGCAGTCCCCGTGGGGCGCTTGCGCTTACTGTAAACCCATGCGGACTCCTGCCGAGTGTTTGCACACAGCCCCCACCTCTTCAGCTCCCTTCCTGGGGACTTGGCTCCACAGTAAACGTTTCAGCAAAGCGCATTTTGGGGGTTGAAATACGAGCACCAAAGGGACACTTTGTAGTTAAGGGAAAGTAGGACACCCTGATCTTCATACGTATAACACCTCTTAATGGTCAAGGGTGAATATTTGGATTTTTATCAGAGCCTGTAACTCTATTTCTAAATTCATCTATTTATCTAGAGATCAGCAGCATTAGTTTTGCTGTCAAATAAGACAGAAAAGGCCCAACTAGAGCATTTAGTCCTTATATGGTACATTTCATCCAAGTATTTAAAAGCTTTCCTCGATATTCATAAAATGTACCCCTCCACTCGCCACCCCCAGCAGCTCATCTGGTAGGTAAATGTTACCAGCTTGGAATCTAAGTAAGAAATGCAGTTGAGCCCAGGTACCTGTCCTCCCCGAGGTGTCTTCTTGACACTCACACATCTCCTCATTGCTGTTTTTCTAACTCCTTCAATCAATTTCAGGGCAAATTTCCATTTGTCGTGTGCCCAGGAAATGTGAGGGAGCCATGGTGTTATGTAATCATTTAAATTTTGGAAGAGAAGAACTCTGATCTGAGGCATAAAATCCTGGAATGATAGAGCTGGAAGAGACTTTAGAAATCGTCCAGTCCTATCACCCTTGATGCAGATATTATTCAGGAGACACAAGAGGGTATCTGAGTTGCTCGAGGTCACACAGTGAGATAATGACAGAGACAGGACAAGAACTCTGGATGGGGGAGTTGGGAGGTTGATGCTGTTTTTTTTTTTTTTTTTTTTTTTTTTTTTTGTACAGGTGGGACAGCG
>CAUYRT010026946.1:0-12033 GCA_963574885.1 Lepilemur ruficaudatus
ATTTTTGCCATTTTTTAAGGCCATTCCCTCTGTTACGCTATGGTTGGGAAGTTTGACCCCTCCAAACCTCACATTGAAATTTGATTCCCCAATGTTGGAAGTGGGGCCTTAATGAGAAGTGTTTGGGTCATGGGCTGGAGCCCTCATGAATAGGTTGCTGCCCTTGGTAGGGTGGGGCGAGCTCTCTGTTAGCTCCTGTGACAGCTGGTTGTCACAGAGCTGGCACGCCCCCCTCCTGCTTCCTCCCTCGATGTGTGTTTTCTGCACACGTGGCTTCCTTTCACCTTCTGCCATGAGTGGAAGCAGCCTGTGGCCCTCATCAGATGTGGACACCCAATCTTGAACTTTTACAGACATCAAAGTTGTGAGCCAAATAAACATTTTCTCTTTATAAATTATCAAGCCTCAGGTATCCCTGTACAGCAACACTCAAGGGACAAAGACCTGCCCCAACAGCACTAAGCTTATAGAAGAAACATGGGTATAAATGTTCATTAGGCTATGGTTTCTTAAATATAACACTACAATCACAAGCAATCAAAAAAATTAGGCTTTATTAAAATAAAAGCTCCTGTACTTCAAAGGAGATTATCAACAAAGTAAAAAGACAACCCACAGAATGGAGGAGTATATTTGCAAATCATATACCTGATAAGGGTCAAGTAAACAGAATATATACAAGATACTTCCAACTCAACAATAAAAAGACAAATAACCCAATTTTAAAAGATGCAAATGATTCAAATAGACACATCTCCAAAGACGATACACAAATGGCCAAGAAACATAAGGAAAATATCCCATACCATTAGTTATTAGGGAAAAGCAAATCAAAACCATGATCGGATACCACTTCACACCCACTAGGATGGCTGGCATCAAAAAGACAGACAATAACAAGTGTTGGCAAGGATGTGAAAAAATTGGGCCGGACGTGGTGGCTCACGCCTGTAATCCTAGCACTCTGGGAGGCCGAGGCGGGTGGATCGTTTGAGTTCAGGAGCTTGAGACCAGCCTGAGCAAGAGCGAGACCCTGTCTCTACTAAAAATAGAAAGAAATTAATTGGACAACTAAAAATATATAGAAAAAATTAGTCAGGCATGGTGGCACATGCCTGTAGTCCCAGCTACTTGGGAGGCTGAGGCAGGAGGATCACTTGAGCCCAAGAGTGTGAGGTTGCTGTGAGCTAGGCTGATGCCATGGCACTCTAGCCCAGGCAACAGAGTGAGACTCCATCTCAAAAAAAAAAAAAAAAAAATTGGATGACTCATAAATTTATAGTGGGAATGTAAATGGTATAGTACTTTAGAAAACAATTTGTTGGTTCCTCAAAAAGTAAACACAGTTATCATATGACTTAGCAATTCTACTCCAAGGTACATAACTACAAGAAATGAAAACATATGTTCACACAAATAACTGTACATATGTGTTCATAACAGTGTTATTCATAGTTGCCATAAAGTGGAAAAACTCAAATGTTTACCAACTGATGAATGAAGAAACAAATTGTGATAAATCCATAAACAGAATAATATTCAGTCATAAAAAAGGACTAAAATGTTGATACACCTAACAGCATGGCTGAACCTTTAAAACATTATCAGTGAGCCAGTTGCAGTGGGACACGCCTCCATTTCCCCTGCTGGTGAGGCTGAGGTGGGAGCATCACTTGAGCGCAGGAGGTTGAGACAAGGCTAAGCAACATAGTGAGATGCCATGTTTAAAAAATAAATGAATAAAATAAAGACATAAAATTATTAGGAATTGAAACAAGACCAAAAAGGTCATATAATGAATGATTCCACTCACATAAAATATCAAGAATAAATAAGTACACAGAGACAGAAACTGGATTTGAGGTAGCCAGGGTCTGGGGAGAGGGCACTGGAGGGTGAGTTCTAAGAGGTACGGAATTTCTTTTGGAGATGATGAGTTAGATTTATTTAGAATTGAACTAGATAGTGGTGATAATTATACTACTCGTGAAAATCAACTGATTTGCTCAGTTTAAAAGGAGGAATTTTATAATATATGAGCTATATTTCAATTTTTAAAAGGACTATAAGAAAATACAAAACTATGAGGAAAAATGGAACTCAAATTTACACATAATCAGTGTGCCCAAGGAAAGGACTAAAACTATGAAACAGAAAAACACCATATTTAAAAGAAATGCTGCATATGTGGGAAGGGAAAATGACAAAAAAACAGAACAAGCAACTCTAAGATATTCCAATTGATTTACTAAAAAATAATAATTTGAACAGCTATATAAATTATTAGACTTCCTACAAAAACTACAAAGGCAGGACTGAGCAGCACGTGCGTTACTCAGTGCTTGACTACCTAAGAGCAAGGCCCACAAGCCCTGCGGGAAAGACAGCATGGCCCAAGAGTTTCACATCTAGCCAAACAATAGCACACGCACAAACTCAAAATTAAAGAACAAGTAAGCATGCGGGGCCGGGGAAGCATTGATTCTATAAGTGATTCTTTAGGAAACTGTAAGAGAATGAACCTCAGTCGACCAGCTCGTAAATGAAATTATTACAGCAAAATTCCAGTATTGAGCCGTAAGTACATGGATTGTTTGACTAAAGTTTAAAATAAATATTAATGTGATGATTATGGTTACAGAAAAAAATGTAAAGATTGTAAACCTTGACAGTATAGAAATGATATAAAATTTCTAAAGTCAGAAGGGGAAGGAAAAAGGTGGGAGTTTATGTACATCTTGGTTTTCTCTAAAATTTTTTTAAATAGCTGGTTGACAGAATAGTTAAAAGCTGCTTAGCTATCTGGTAGAAATGTAGGTATATTTGAAGGTATAGAAATAAACAAAAGCAAAATAATATAATCAATTAATATGTTAGTAGAGATGAAAGAAGAAATCATTGTATAAAGGGGAAATAAATCCCTTTTCTGAAATACTAAAATCCTAAAAGTTCTGAAGACAATAACTAATTTCAGTAATGATTTACATAAAAACTTGATTTGAATGTGGGGCTATTTATAGTCTCTCTTTTTCTGCACTGTGAATAATAGTATCTTTTGCTATGGTAATATTACCACGTTTAATTCTAATGTTGGTTTATAGCACATAGTGCATGTACTGTGTCATCTTTCTAAAATGCTAAACTTTTTGGATTCAGAACAGGTTTTTGGTTAAGGGATGTTTATATTAATTCCGTGATTGTATGGAGTAGACTCTAAATAGGTATTATGTAAAAAGGTTTAAAGATATTTTATAAAATTATGATTATCCTAGACAACCATTACAGCAAACAGTAGCACACAGCACAGTTTTAAAAAAGGAAATCTAGAAAGCCAATCATATGTAAATTCACAGCAGAACATATGAGAGATAAAATGATATCAATACATTTGTTATTCATAAATAAGTGCAAATGAGCTAAATTCATTGGTTAAAATTAAAAAAATAGGATTGAAAATAAAATTAAATATTAGGTTGCAGACAAACAATATCAATATGAACAAAGTAACACAGAAAGTTTGTGCAAAAGACACTCCAGGCAAAAGAAAACAGACAGACAGACATGGATATCATAACCTTGGTAAGGTAAATGAGTGAGTACGTAGATACCTGCTACAAGGAAGGGCACTTTGCAACTATAAACACTGTGATCCTCAGTGCAGGCCTGACAGCTGTGATTACTATGTGAGAGTAGCACAGCGTCAATATGATAAAAGCAATAATTACTGGGAAAATAAAGAAAACCAGAAAATATTAGTTGTCAAAGACTTTAATTCACCTCTCTCAATTTGTGGCAGATAAAATTGATCAACAATAAATAGGGTTATAGAAAACCAAAAATAATAGTTGAGTAAATCTAGCTGGTTGGGGCGGGGCGGAAGGTTCCCACAGGTTGGAAGGAGTGTGCGTGGTTTCAGTCCCACTAGAGGCACGGAGGGCACAGACCTCTTCATATCAGCTCCACCAGAGCTTCCTGCATTCCTGGCTCTTCTGGAAGCAGCCCCTAAGCATGCGACCCTCTGTGCTTTGGGTCATGGAAGCAGCACCCCCCAAGCTAGGCATAACCACAGAAGCCTCTTGCTGTAGCCAAACCAGGGCCCTCTGGAGTATCCCACTTTCAGGAAGAGGTGGCCTCTGCTGTCATCTGTCCCTTTGCACAGTTGTCTCTCTCCTGTGAGAGACGACAGAGCAGAGGGGAAGAGAGAGGAGGAGGCTCAAAAGCTGTCAGCAAGCACAGAAAAAAATGAGACTGACTCATTAAAATTCACCCCGATGCTGGACTGATAACTGAAGTATGCCAATGCCCCTATAAGTAAACTTAAACTCAGGTGTGCAGGCCATCAAGGTGCCCTCTGAGGCCTGTAGGCTGCTCTGGGGAGGAAGGGGAAAGTTCTGTTAAATTCCCTGTTTAAGAGCCTGATATTGTGTAAACTTAGAAGTCATTATCTGTAATGTCTGGAACTCCAAAGGGGATGAGGAGTGACTCTGTGAGGCCTTGTATTGTGGCTTTAGTGGCCGTAGACATGCATGAGCATGATTTAAATTTGAGATTCCTAGAGTTCTTTAAGACAGAGCCATTGGTTGGCCAAGCCCTGCAGTGCTAAGGTGCCTTCCTGAGTCTGGCCAATTGTGCTGACCCTTGGTTCTCATCCTTGAGCAGGGACATCCTGGAGGAGGGTTGAAAAGCAGCACCCCACAGCACCCCATCCTGTGTGTAACAGTGGTGATGCGTTCACAGAGTGCTGCTCATTCCACTGACCCCTAGGGATCATCTAGGAGAGAGACAGCTGTGCAAAGGGACAGATGACAGGAGAGGCCACCCCTTCCTGCAGGTGGGATACTCCAGAGGACCCTGGTTTGGCTACAGCAAGGAGGCTTCTGTGGTTATGCCCAGCTTGGGGAGTGCTGCTTCCATGACCCAAGGCACATAGGGTCAAAGGCTTAAGGGCTATTTCCAGAAAAGTCAGGAATGCAGGCAGCAATTCCACCCTAGTGCTATGTAGCAGCGGGCTGAGGACTGCAGTGTCTTGCATCAGATGTCTGTAGGCAATTTGTAGTTGTCATGGGATCTTCAGAGACTCCAGAAAGCATGGGAGCAGAGCGCTAAATCCTCTACCATGAAGGAGTTTCAGAGATGTGGGGCATTAATCACTAAGGGGAATGCTAGTAGGATTGCAATTTGGACAAATTGCAATTTGAGTCTTCAAATGCTAGAGTCTTTTGTTGTAGAGGGCTCCATTTGATCAGGGCTGATTTGCAAGTGACAGCATAAATGGGCTATGTAAAATTTGTAAATGAAGAATACATTCCCTCTAGAACCCAAATGCCTAAAAAAGTTGTGGGGGCTGAGAGGGTATTGACTGAGCTGTTTGTTGAAAGTGTCAGGGATGGAGAAGCCCTTGGTTTGCCAAATAATTTAGAGGAATTTAACTGAGGTGGAGGACCTTGCACTATGTGTGAGGCAATGACCCATCCCCTTTTTATGAGCTCCTCCATATTTGTGTGTTGTGACTGAGTGTGTCAAATTAATCTCTTTAGAGGAAGGTGTTATGATATGGTGTCATACTATGCCCTTGGAGAAAGGTGGATGCAGGTAGGATCTTACCTGCAAAGACTGTGATGGCAAGGCTGCTGGAGGACCCCAGGGCCAGTCTAACAAGGGTGAACTGTGTCCCTGGGAGGTGAAGGCAGACTGCAGCTGAGAGGCTGTTGAAAGAGCCACTGAACAGAACATATTGACCAAATCTAGTGTAGCAAAATATTTATGAATTGCGCATTTTGATAATATTGTGTATGAAGGGGATATAAATGGGTGGGACCACAGAATTAAGGCTGCAGGAATCCACTGTGAGGCACTATTTAGTTTTTCCAGGCTTAAGAGCAGGCCACGTTGAGCTGTGAATTGGAGAAGCTGTAGGAATAGTCACCCTTTCACTAGATAGATCTTGTACAATGGGTTTCAATCTTTGAAGGCCCTGTTTAATTTACACTGGGCCATATTATTAATAACTCTTTTACTGAAAGTAAGGTCCTTGCAGTCCTATTCTTTCATGACAATTTTTAAAGTCATAGTAGTGTCAGTGGTGGTGGTCATGGTGTCAGTGGAGACCCTGATGGTGTCAGTGGAGGTCATGGTGTCAGTGGAGATCATGGTGGTGACAGTAGAGGTCATGGAGGTGTCAGTGGAGATCATGGTGTCAGTGGAGATCATGATGGTGACAGTAGAGGTCATGGTGGCATCAATGGAGGTCATGGTGGTGACAGAGGTCATGGTGGTGTCAGTGGAGGTCATGGTGTCAGTGGGAGTTATGTGGGAGCCTGGACTTCCAACCTCACTCGACAGTAACACAGCAACCGTGCCCTTCCTCACCGGGGTGCTGTCAGTCAAGGCAGGTAAAGGGTCAGGATATGAACCGGACTGGGCAGGAACAAGCAGCTCCTCCTGTCACAGGCTTCAGCAGAGCCTAGTGGACAACCTGGACTTCCACACACTCCTGGCAGTAATGACGTAGTGCTCCACTCTCTGAAGTGGAGCCACAGTGCTACAACACAAGATTTAAATAAGGTCCCAAGTTTCATAATTTAATACTTAGAATTTCCATATTTCAATTGAAAATTGCTCCCCATACCAAAAACCAGGAAGATTCCGAACTCATTTTAAAATGCAAACACTGAGATGAAACATGCTGGAATTATCTGGGGATTTTGAAGTAGTCATCAGAGAAAAATGTTTCTTTGAGAAATTATAAGCTTGCTTAAAACAAAAAAGTTTTTAGAGTCTCAGCAAAGAGACAGTATAAAGAAGAATCAAATGAAAATTTTAGATCTGTAAGATACAATTGTTGTAAACCAGCGGGTCAAGGGGGCTTGGACACCGAAGTTCAATTAGCCAAATTTTATTAGAGAATACCTGCGCAGGGGCTGTCACCTCTCCATGCGAGGAGGGAGAGCAGCCCCGAAATTTTTTTTCATGGGTTTTTATACTTGCAGGCAGGTGCTAGCTAAAGCAAGCAAGCTGTTTTACAGAAGCCGGAGGTTTGCGGTTAGCTATATCCTGTACCAGCTGGCAGCAGCAAGAGAGAAAATACTGTTTTTTAATTCTTTCTGTCTTCACATATTTTCTAAGAACAACAACCCTCACTCTACCCAACTCCCCCCCCATCTTCTTACTCTAACCCAGTACTTTTCCATTATTACTTAGCAGAGCATGACAAGCGCCATCTTAGGCTGAGTTACTTCACAATAACCCAAACAAAGAGTTCAAACAGTGGGCTGAGGAAAGCATCGGCGACCTTGCAGATAGTGCAATAGGAATTACCAAAGATGAACAGAAAGAAAATAGACTGAAAACAGTGGACAGAACCTCCAGGACCTGTGGGACCCTAACAAAAGATCCAACATTTGGCTCACTGGAGTCATAGAAGGAAAGGAGAAAGTGGATGCAATAGACTGCCCTTCCCTTAAGTTTTCTAAATTATGATTGACAGTTAAAACAAAAATTTGGTATCACTGCATGCCTATCAGAAAAACTAGAATAAAAATAGTAAAAATATCAAAGTTGTAGGAGGATGTGGAGAAATTGGATCACTCACACATTGCTGGTGGGAATGTAAAATGTTACAGAAACTCTAGAAAACTGTCAGTTTCTTATACAACTAAACATGCAATTACTTTATGAACCCCCAACTGCACTGGAACATCTATTTCAGAGAAATGAAAAGTTACGATCAGACAAAAACAGGTAACATTGTTCTTAGCAGGTTTATTCACAACAATCATACTTGGAAAGATGTCCTTTGATGAGTGAATGGTTAAACAAACTGTGGTAGTTGAGCACGGAATACTACTCAGCAATAACAAGAAATGAACTATCGATAGGTACGACATCATGGATGAGTCCCCAGGAAATCATGCTCAGTGAAGAAATTCAACCCTAAAAGGTTACACATATGTCATTTTATTTATACGTAATTGTAAAAATGACAAAATTTCAGAGATAGAGTCAGATGAGAGGTCACCAGTGGTTGGGGTACGGGGGAGGGGGTCATGACAATGAAGGGTAGCTGGAGGGAGATCTTTGTGCAGACAGAAGAGTCCTTGACAGTGAAGGTTGGTTAGCTGAGTCTACACACATGATAATATGACATACAACTCTGAACACACATTGTATCGATGTCAGATTCCTTTCTTTGATATTAATCCATAATTATGTAGGAGGTAACCTAGGGGGAAACTGGGTGAAGGGTATGCAGACCTTCTCCGGGTGATCTTTGCAAAATAAAAACTTAAAAACCTAATGAGGGAAAAACCAGCCCTTCCAAATATTAGTATTAATTATAGAACTATGGTAATTAGTGGCCAGTACTGTATGAATAGCCAGACACTTCAATAGAACCAAAAACAATGTCCAGTCATAGAACCAAATACCTTGAGGAAAAAAATTAATTTCCATTCCAAATCATTGGAGGAAAGACATATTATTCAAAAAAATATGTTGAAACAGAGTGGATATCAAGAAAAAAAAAAGTTGAAACCATTTATCTCAACTCTTGCCAAAATGAAGTGCAAATAGAAAAAATAATAGTGTTAAAAATGAAACTACAAAGTACTGGAAATAATGGGAGGATTAAAAACCATTCTAAGTGGAGAAGGGTTTCTAACTATGAAACTAAATCCAGAAGTAAACAAAGGAAATATTGTTACATTTTGCTACCTTAAAAAAAAAAAATTCTTCATGGCAAAAAGCCCCATTAAAAAAAAATCAACTTTAAACTACAACTGAAGAAAACAATACAACATATGACAGATAAAGACTTATATCCTTAAAATATAAAATGCTTTTTACAAAGGCTAGAACAGAAGGTTCATAGTAAAGGAAATGCAGAATCCCCCTTAAGCAAATGAAAAGCAAATGTGTATTCTTGTTCATAGCAAAGTTTCCAATAGAAGCTAATGGGCTCTCACGGCTTTTCCTAACGGTTGTGTTGGCTGGGATGGGGAGTAACAGGTTCTTGCATGTATTACTGCAGGGATTATAAATTGAAACAATTTTATAGACAGAATTTGGGTCACGTTTATTAAACTTTAAAATTAACCCTTTGAGCCAGCATTGACACACATCTAAGTATATAGCCTACAAACTAGTTATTGTATGTGTGTAACAAAATGCATGAAATAACATTTTGGTAGTAGCAAAAGCCTGGGGGAAAACCCTAAATGTCTATTAATAGGAGATTATTAAAAAAAATTAAGAGCTATTAAAACAATGAGTTATCTTTACTAGAATTAATATGGAAAATTCTTAACGTTTATTAAATCAAAAATACAAAAGCACAGTATATTTTGGTAGGCTTGCTACCATTAAAAAATACCTATGTGTCTGTGTATAGGCATAATTATCTTTTATAATTTTGTAAAGGGTCTAAAATATTCTTTCATGTGTGCATGAGAATCTTATAACATTTGTTGCTTCAGAGAATAGGAATTGGATTTTGAGGATTAGAACAAATGGAGAGACATACTTTTTAAACTATTCTGTCTTTTTTTTTTTTTACATTGAAAACAAGTTTATTCCTTTGAAAGATCCAGACACACTGCACACAATTGGATTTTCTTTTACGGAGCTGGTACGCAGTCTTTCCTGTTGTCTTTCCTACAGTTTCTGAGAAAGAATTGACATCTGTATACTGAACTATACTCTCTTCTGAAAATGTTTCAGAATCTTTCTAATATTTAACACATTAATTGCCATGTGAGTTGTATTTACCTCTCGCTGATTTTGAGCCCGGAGCCTCGTGAAGCAAAACGTGGGCAAAACCCTACAGTTGGTTTGTGAAAAATATTACTTGCTGATGTTCTTATTGTTACAATTAATATTGACAAATTAATTCTAAAAATGTGAATTAAATTAAAGTCAATAAATTTCTTTTTTCATTAAATTAGAAAAGATTGTTTTGTTTTCAAAGTTTTTATCCTATTTTTGTAATAAAACACCATGGTCCCAGGGAAAATTTTCTTTTCTAGTGTGTCAGTCAATGTATTAAACATTGTATAAGACCTTTCAAAGGTAGATAACAATTCTGCTTTTTCAGAAAGACACATTATGCTACATTGAGTTGGTGGTATGCTCACGAAATTCACAAGGAGGAGTGAGAAACTAACACAGCCTTACTTTTGTTGTTCAGAGAAGTGGTCTCCAAACTCTTTTGACCATTCAGCTTTAAAAAATAACCCACATTTCCAGAAATGAAATGTACATAGGAATTAAATATAAGCTTTATTGTACTAATATATGTATTTACAACATACACGTATGTTTGTATATTTTTCAAACACAAATTATGTATGTTCAAACAAATTTGAAAAGAATGAGATAAAATAAACATAAATAGGTGTTCTAATATTTTCTTCTCTTTTCCTCTTGATTAATCTGCTGGTACACCCCACTCTGGGGACCACTGGTTTAGAATATTAATTACAAAACAATATATCTCTGTTGTCTTAGAAAATCACTGTAAATGCATACTCACTGGCAGGAAAAGTCGTCACATATTCCTAATGGAAAAGCACTGCATGGCTTACGCAGCATCCGCAGCAAGGCCCTTGGTGCTACTGTAGAACTTAGCTTCCTCCTTTTATTTTCCAGGGAAGTCTCCCAATCTCTGAAAGATCTTTCTTCAAGCAAGAGAATGAATACGGGAGAGAAGGTGAGCCCCTGCCAGTGCTCGAATGCGCGCTCTCTCTGAGAGCAGGTGTAGGCCCAGTGAGTTAGTGAGGTCCTATTCCTCTCTCCATTTCATATCATTTTGTCTTATTTTTACATGTAAAATTCAGATCTGGAGCCCCCATCTTTTGATATTTTAGAGAGATGCTTTTTGTTACTCTGAGGATTAATGTTTACTGTTGTGGATCGTGATTCATTTTAAGCCAGAAGAACTGTAAGACTTTTTTTTAGCTTGTGGTGGAATTAGAATTCATAACCTACCTTAGCCAGGCCTCTGCTTACCCGGAGTGTCAGAGGTGGCATACCCATCTTAACCCAGGGAGGTGGACTTACCAAATGCAGCTCTGGTTCATTACGTCCATGCTTAAAACCATCTAAGCTATTCTCCTTCATTTCATTTGAAAGATATGCACACATAGTACTTATTCTAAATAAATTATTGTTTTATAAAATGGCATGACTGCTTTATGAATTGTGCCCCACTTTTTTTTTTTTTTTTTTTTTTTTTGAGACAGATTCTCACTCTGTTGCCCAGGCTAGAGTGAGCGCCGTGGCGTCAGCTTAGCTCACAGCAACCTCAAACTCCTAAGCTCAAGCAATCCTCCTGCCTCAGCCTCCCGAGTAGCTGGGACTACAGGCATGTGCCACCATGCCCGGCTCATTTTTTCTATATATATCTTTAGTTGGCCAATTAATTTCTTTCTTTCTTTTTATAGTAGAGACAGGATCTCACTCTTGCTCAGGCTGGTTTCGAATTCCTGACCTTGAGCGATCCGCCCACCTCAGCCTCCCAGAGTGCTAGGATTACAGGCGTGAGCCACCGTGCCCGGCCAAAATTGATATCAATTTTATCATCATTTTTTCCTATTGTTTCTATCCAACGACCAATTTTGGAAAGATGTAACAAACACTGGGACCATACCCAGACTACCCGTTGTTTCTCACTAACCGCAGAGCCACTGTGGAAACACTGTCTATATTCGTCCCTTTGTGCCATGTTCAAATATTGAAACTTCTAAGCCCAGCAAAAGAGCTCTCAAGGAAAATATCCAAGTGAAAAAAATTAGCCAAATTAAATATTATTAGATATCAAACATTTTTATGAACCCAGGGCTATTATCATCAGATAAAATCCTAGAAATGATTAGTGGGACCTTCCGTTCTATCATCCACTCTCTTTCCTCTCCCGTTGCTCTTCAATTTAGCCACTCGTGTTTGAACTAGTTCCCATGATGACCTCTTGCCACTTTCCCCAGGAATCTCTTCCGCTGTGTATGAATCAGATCATTGTATCTTCTCTCCTGATGTATA